>LPNX010872279.1:352977-407309 GCA_001517045.1 Pseudotsuga menziesii | reverse complement strand
ACGCCAAAATCGGCCAAGACCAAGTGGGAAGATCCCCACAAAAGAGCAACCCCAAAATCCAAGACCAAGTGGGAATATCCCCACAAAAGAGCAACGCAAAAATCCAATACCAAGTGGGAAGATCCCCACAAAAGAGCAACGCCAAAAACCAAGACCAAGTGGGAAGATCCCCACAAAAGAGCAACGCCAAAAAAAAACCCTTAGGAATTTCGCACTTCTTAACCAAGAGATAAGTGCGAGACTCAGTGTGTGAGATAATGAACCTAGCCATACATCTATTTATATGAAAAATGAACCTAGCCTTTCCATTTTAATGTGTGTGGGATAATGTCTTAAGCATCGCTTTCCATTTTAAATAATTAACCAATTACGACAAATTATTAAATGATTGATAAGACATTATTAAATGAATGAGTAATTGAAGCGCAGTCGCTTAAGCGACGCTTAGGAGGATAGTCGTCGCTTAAGCGACGCTTAGGAGGATAGCCGTCGCTTAAGCGACGCTTGCAAGCCTAGCCGTCGCTTAAGCGACGGCGACGCTAATCACCACCATTTCAAAAAAAAAATTTATCTTCCTGATTTTTGGCACTGTTAAAATAAAAAATCCACGCGCCGTCGGATTTTGGATCGAAATATAGTAGTGTACACCAGAACAAGCTTGACTTCTAAGACACCCACACACACCCAACACAAGGAATCAGTCCCTTCTCTGCTATAGTCCCTCAGGCCCTGCCTTCCCTTTCAGTGCTATTCAGGGGTTGTGGAGAAGAAATCTAGCCCTCTAGCTCTATCTGTGTGGTTTCCAGACACACCAGGTTTATCAAGCAAACTAAGCCAACATCCCTGATCCCAACACATTCCAAAGACCCACCATTGCACGTATGCAACTAATCAACAATTATAGCTTAAGAGGGGAAAATGACTCCAAACAGTCTGCAGCAGCCCCAAAGCGTAACAGCATACACAGCCAACAAACATAGGGAACAACAGTCCATCCTAGACAACCAAATCACCAAGAAAAATTACCCAGACCACACTGGGGAAGAAATACAGTCTCCCAGCCTGTGCGTGAGATAAAATTGCACCAGACCCCAAAATACAGAGGGAAAAACATATGCATGAGCCACAAATCAGTAAGGAAAACTTACACACCGTCCCTGAGCGTAAAAATGGCTCTCCACAGGAAAAATCGTGGGTGACGGTGACCAAAAAACCCCCAGCTTGCTGCGTGAGTAGCAACAATGTAGAGCCCAGTGCGTGAGAGAATATTTACACCCAATTCCAAAAGCAGGTCGAGAACACACCCGATTCCTTGTTGTGGAAAATGTGAATGACAGTGGAGGCGGCTCCTCTCTCCTGGATGAGTGAGACCAAAACAAGAAAGGTGCCCATGCGTGAGAACAATGAATAGACAATGGTTCCTGCGTGAGGATGAACAACTCTGCCTATGCGTGAAGATGAACAGATAATGGAGAGGATGCACAGTAGTTAGAAGTGCGTGAGAATTTCAGCACCATCATGGAAAGAGTGGAGTGTCGGCTGGAGTGATGGCGGTGCTTTTTGCTTGCCATTGTGAGGTCAACCACATTGGTGGAGTGTATGCATGGGAAAGGACTAACAATCCTGCCACACTCCACTCCCAATCATAATTTCCCCAACTAAAAACAGTAGTTCTTAATGGTGGTGGTTGGATAAGACAACGGTGGTGACACATGGATTTTCTCTCATGGCTCAAGGTTTGACAATTCCCCCACCCTTATCCTTGTGAAAATCATGCCCCTTCTCAATTTAGTTTCCGCGAACATCGCTGGTTGGGTTATTAAATTAAATATGCATATTTACATGATGAAAAAACTTGATATGTACACCGCATGCCCCGATATACCATCGGTGACGAATTCAACCTGAAACATAGCATAACCAATCAATGGTGGGGCCTTGTCCTTTAGATCCGTACCATGATCATTTACAATATATATACATCATATACATCTAACGCAATGGGGTCAAAATCGGGGTGTTACAACCAAGAGATCGCACCTGATCCCATACTGATGCAACACCCTGAAGTTCTATTCATATTGATGGCACTCCCTGCCCAATCTAAATCAACATAACCCTCCGGGTTAATCTTCTGATTCGCATCATACTTGAGCCCATAATCAACTGTACCCCTCAGGTACCTCAAAATATCCTTTACAACAATCAAGTGAACATGTCTCGGATCTATCAGGAACTGGCTCAATGTTTTCACAGCAAAGCAAATATCTGGTCTCGTATTCGTTAGGTAAATCAAGGACCCAATCATCTGATGATACATCATAGCATCAACCGCTTATGATGAAGCATCACTCAATAGCTTCAGGTTCAATGCCATAGGTGTGGTTATGGCCTTGCAGTCCATCATCCCAAACCTCTTCAGGATCTCTACTACATACTTCCCTTGTCTGAGGGAGATTCCATCTGCATTCTACCACACCTCAATGCCTAGAAAATAGTGCATCATACCCAAGTCCTTCATTTCAAACTCGGTAGCAAGCTTCCTCTTGGTATCAGCAATTAACCCATCCATACCTATTATAAACAGATCATCTACATATAGTAGTAGCATCACTGGGTTTCCATCCTCAACCTTGTAGTAAAGGCTGGAATCCGCTTTACTTTTGGTAAACCCCAAACTAGATAGAAAGCCATCAATTATGCCGTACCATGTCCTGGGTTCCTGTTTCATACTGTATAAGGATTTCTTCAATATACACACATGAGACTCCCTGTCATGTGTCTCAAAACTGAGTGGTTGCTCCACATACACTTCCTCTTCCACTACACTATTGAAGAAATCAGTCTTGACATCCATTTGGTGTATCTTCCATTTCATCACTGCAGCTAGAGCAAGTACTGATCTGATGGAAGTGTATCTGGATACAGGTGCAAAGGTTTCTTCATAATCTATTCCTTCTTTCTGTGAGAAGCCATGAGCCATGAATCTTGCTTTATATTTCTCTATGCTACCATCTACATCATGCTTGATCTTGAAAATTCATTTGAAAGTTGCAATAGACTTCCCTTCTGGTATTGGGACAACATCCCAAACATCATTCTTCATGATCGATTGATACTTTTCGATCATGGCATCCTTCCATTATTTTAGTTCTACTGCTTCTTCATAATTGGAAGGTTCTTTATTGATAAAGTCACACAATAAAGCTACATACCCAGAGCAGGACCTGGTCCTCTTTATTTCTCTGTGATTCTCTTCTGGATCCCCATATCTTTTCGCACCTTGGATAGCTTCTCATACCCAAGTAGGTTTCCTCTTGTGAGGAATTTTCTCCTGAGGTGGATCTACAAGTTCTTGAGGTTCTTCAAATTCTATATCTTCTTCTTGAGTTTCTTCGTTCATGGTTGTGTCATGAATTCTGGGTGCTTCTAATTCTTTAGGATCTTCAGCAGGTCTCTTTCTGGATTTGTTGTAAGCTGAGTCTTCATCAAATATTACATCCCTGCTAATGTCAATCTTCTTGAATCCTGGGAAGTATATTCTGTAAGCCTTCAATCTTTAAGAGTATCCCACAAATATATCCTTCTTTCCTGAAGTGTCTAACTTTTTCCTCTTTTATTTTGGAATGTGTATGTACACTGGACAGCTGAATATTCTGATATGGTTGACTTCTGGTTTCTTGCTGTAAAATACTTCTTCAGGTGTCTTGTTCTCGAGTACTCTATGTGGAGTATGGTTTTGTACATACAGTGTTGTTCTGGCAGCTTCTGCCCATATATGCATGGGAAGATCTTGATCATGAAGCATTTCTCTTGCAGCTTCCATGATAGTTCTATTCTTCCTTTCTGCAACCCCATTCTGCTGTGGATTATATGGAGTGGATAACTCCCTCTTAATCCCTATATCTTTGCATAACTCTTTGAATTCATTTGATGTGAATTCTCCACCATTATGTGATCAAAAGGTCTTGATCTTCTTTTCTGTGTGGTTCTCGATCAAGGATTTGAATTCCTTGAACTTGATAAAAAATTCATCTCGTTCTTCATAAAGTATATCCATGTCTTCCTAGAATAATCATCAATAAAAGAAACATAGTATACATACCCGCTTAAAGAACTAGATGACATTCGACCGCATACATCAGAGTGAATGATTTCCAATATTCCTTTTGCTTTTCTTTTGCTACTTGGGAATGTGTTCTTTTTGTTCTTTCCTTTTGCACATCCTTTGCAGACTCCTTCATGTTTTTCTTGAATTTCTAGAAGACCTTCAACAACTTTGCTTGCAACTAGTAGTGCTCTATAGTGCACATGTGCAATCCTTCTATGCCAAAGTTTATTTGTCTCTACTATGTCATGGACCAAAGCTTGTTCTGGATGGCCCTTCAATTTGTATAATCCTCCTTCTTGTTCTCCAATTACTATTTCATCACTAATAGCCTTTCCTCTTGGCCACATGAGGACTTGGCCATCTACAAATGCAAACCTCATGCCGTTTGCATCCAGTGCCGAAATGGAGAGAAGATTCTTCTTTAGTCCTGGTACAAACAAGACATCCTTCATTTTCATAGACTTTCCAGAGTCTAGCTTGTAGGATGATTCACCACTACCTTTTATGGGATATTGGTAGTCATCCCCAAGTTTCACCTTATGGGGTGAATTATGTTCGGATAGTTTCTCAAAAGATTCCTTGAATCTTGTCATTTGTTTGGAAGCTCCACTGTTAATAAGCCAATATTTGCTTCCATGAGTGACAGTTCCCATGAGAGCGGAGATCAGAACATATTCTTCATCACTTGAAGAGTCTTCACTTTCTTGTTTTACTTTCTTCCTGGGAGGATCATCATCCTCAGCAGTGTGAGCATGATATCTTCTTTTGGAGTTCTTCTTCTTCTTGGATCCACTCTTATTCATGGGACAACATCTAGAAAAGTGCCCTCTTTCATCACATGTATAATATCTGAGTTTGGATGGATCCCTTCTTACAAAATTATTTTTCTGATGAGAATGCTTACCTTAGTGATGATGATTTTCCCTTATGCCTTTCTTGGAGTGTACTGTGAGATATTTATCTTCACTTCCCATATTTTCTTCTCAAACTGCTATTCGAGATTATTCTTGTGAACATTCTTCCCACATTCTACTGAACTTGATTAGCTTCTTCCTAGCACAAATTCCTTGGATGAAAGAATCCCATGACCTAGGGAGACCATTCAAGGTTGTCATCACAATTTTTGCATTCTCCACTTCTTCATCTACTACTTCAAGTTTTTCTTTGATCTAGAAGACCCTTGTGAAGTATGACTGGATGGTCTCCTCATTCTGGATCTTTACATTCTTCAACTGGTTCCTTAGAGTTATATTCTGGTTTATGTTCTTCCCTTCAAACAGTTTGGTTAGGGCATCAAACATAGATTTAGGTGTCTTGAGGGAGGACACCTATGGTATGAGGTGATCCTTGATTGAATCAGGAATAATCCTCTTTTCCATAACCAACTTCTTCTTATGTAAGGTCGTATCCTCATCTTCCTCTGGAACTGGAACCTCCTCATTAATGTAGGAGTCCAACTCATTTTCTTCCAGGACCAGGGAGATCCTATACTTGCAGGATTGAAATTTATTAGCTCCCTCAAGATTTTCATCAAGCTTGGTATGATGAGCATATTAACTGAGAACCTCAAATGGAAATACAAAATATTTAGATCTTACTAGGTCAAGATGTCAGATCTGGATTTGGAGCTGAATTTATGCAGTGTTGGTTCAGGACCATATTAGGGTTTGAATTTTCTGGATTTCTATCCAACCAAATTCTTTGATCTTGATATCTAAACTTTGATTTTGAGGAGGAGATCAATCCATTCTTGGGCTCACTCAAAAATTTCACTTCTATGGAAAGCCCTAATTTTTGGCAGTAGTGTCGGGTCCAAAACTAAAAAAGCTCAGAATCAGATTCTACTTCGACAAAAAGATGCACCCTAGGGAGGAGAGTCATCCCAACCTTCTTTTTCTGAAAATATGTGGAGAGAGATCAAAAAAGTAGGAAGCCCTAGTTCCCACAGCTGCACAATGTCTTCTTCTCAGGTTAAATCTGATACCATGTTAGATTTTTAACATTAAGCTAGCATTATATTAGGATCTTTAATTGAGAGAATAACAAGCACATCAATCAAACACAAGAGACAATGAAAACAATGTTTTTCCTCAGGGAAACCATAAATGGATAAAACCCTGCAACATCCTTAGAGATAGAATCAACACCAAAAGTAAAACCCAAAATAGTAATATGATCTCCCGACAGCAGTAGCCTCTTTCTTTCTAGCCCCAGCAACTTCTTCTCCCTCAGCTATGCACTACTATAGAGTGCGAGTGAGTGTCTGTTAAATAAAGAGACTCACTCTCTATTTATACTAATTCCTGACTTGACAATGACTCACTAGGGCCAACTTCACTAGGTGAGTCTAACAACCCTAGGACCCCGAAACTGTGGGGACTTTAACCATTGAACAATAGGAGGATTACTCACATTGATTTGACATGACTTGTTTACATTATAGAAACTCCCGATTGGAACATAGGGGCATGACATGACTCAATTACATTACAAACACTTCCCAGAATAAACATCGAGGTACAATACATAAGAAATACAATTGAATACATTTCGAAGTTACAATTACATCAACAGTCAATACAGATGAATACAAGTTTTTCTATGTGTTTACTTAATATAGTATTCACTAAACACATAAAAGCTTATGGGGAATTTGTTAACCCAAAAGGTATTACGACAAACTAAAATGACAGTATATGGTTCTAAAAGCAATCTTAAGAATATCCTCGTCCTTGATCCGTACTTGATGGTATCTGGATCTCCAGTCTATTTTTTAAAATATTGTTGCCCCTCGAAACTGGTCAAATACATTAGTCAATACAATGCAGAGTATATAAAATTTTAATTGTCATTTTATTTATTTGTCTATAATCTATACACAACCGTAAAGTGCCATATTTTTTCACTACGAACAAAATTGGTGGTCCCCAAGGGGAAACACTAGGTCAAATGTATTTTTTCTTGATTAATTTATGCATTAGAGGAAATTTCAACTCAAAATGGGCCTTTTAACCCTCATTCAAATTCCATGTCATCATGCGTTAGCCAATGAAATTGCTTTAAATTTGAAATACCGTATAGGTCTTAAACACTTTTTTAATATAAATTTTGGGGGTAGGTATCATAAAAAAGCTACTTTTTTCTTGATATTTTCAACATATCTCCCTGTGTTTTTACTCAAATTTCGATCGTGAGAGCTCATTGGATGTAGTGATTAATTTTGCATCCAATGAGTACCCACTCGGCATACTTTTAACGGACCCCGCTACCACAAAAACAAGAAATAACTGAAAAAATGTCACGATGACATCATCAAAAAATGTGAAGATCACATCATCATCACAGTTTTCCAGGAATTTCTTATTTTTGGGGTAGTGGGGTTTGTCAAAAGTATTCCAAGTGGGCACTGGTTGGATGCGTAATTTAATTATGCATCCAACGAGTTCCCCCAATCGAAATTTGAGTAAAAAAATAGGGAGATATGTCGAAAATACGAACAAAAAAAGTTTTTTTTTCTTTTCTTCCTCCAAAATTAATAAATATTATTTTATTATTTTAACTATTATTTTATTAATTTCCTTAGGAGGCTCATTTTGAGTTGAAATTTCCTCTAATGTATATTTTATTTTAATTCACTAGGATCTATTATATTCATCCGATAAGGATCCTTTGATGCTGCTATTTCCCTTGGTACCAAATGAATTGTAAAATATATATATCTTTTCGGAGATAGTCTGGGAATCGCTTCCATAAATATATCTTAAAAGTATTTTAAATTTGGTATGCCTTCTACATTAAGTGGATTATTTTTCTGTTTATTGTCTAATATGTAAACTACAAAAAATTTGCAACCTTTACGAACATACATTTTCATTTGTAAGGCTGAAATTTATCTTATGGTAACTTTCCTCGGAATCCATTTTACAACAATAGTATTACCTTTGTCATCTAAACATGAGAATTTTTTATCATAACACTTTCAAATAACTCTATGTTTCTATAACCAATCCATTACGGTAAGTAAATCATAAGATCCTAGAGCTAGAAAATTTAAATCAGCATGTGTTTTAAAACCATTCATAATAAAGTCACACTTTTTCACCAAACTAGTTACTTTTTGCTTTGTTCTTGTAGCAAGTTGAACTAACCAAGATTTTTCAAATTTATCTTGTTGTAATCTATATAGTTCTACAATTCTTGGTGATACATAACTTAAACTTGCACAAGGATCAATCAATATAGACATGGGTTTATCTTTTAACATAACTTCAATTTCGACCATATATGTTTGATGATCTGCTTTCCTATTCTCCAATGCTGCACTCATTCTGGAAATTTCCCTTGCTATATCTTCAACTCTAGTTGCTTCTTGAATTGTATGCACATTATTAACACTTTTATTTCTTATAGGACAATCTTTAAAGTAATGTGGTTCACCACATTCCCATCATTTTAATAGTTCCCTTTGTGGAATATTTTTATTAAAAACAATGGGTATTTCCCCTTCTTTTATTCCTGCATGAATCGGTTGTTTATAATTTTTAAAACTAATCCATTTGTATCTTCAATAATTATTGTAATGTCCCCAAAAATTGAAAATAATTTTTTTTATTAGGTTAGTAAAAACTACCTATGCGAAACATTATAGAACTTGCGGAATGTAACATACACTGAATGTACCACTGTTTGGTCGTAAGATGTTCTTACGTTCAATCATCTTACTCCAAGTTGTGAATATTACTGTATATTACTTATGATGTCATAATTCTTGTTTGCTACATTATTCTTATGGTTATACATTATTTTGTATGTGTCGTTATCTGATTATATGCCTTGTTCATTTCTGCATATGTTTACTTGTTATTTATGAAGTCCTAGTTAACTTTGTTTTTGGAAACAAAGTGGGCGGAGTAGCGGGACTCGTTCTCCCATGTGATATTGATGTGAGGTAAATTGTTCACTTGTCTAGCAGGCTTACTTAGTTCGATTTGAACTAAGGCACCTCTTTCATATCGTGATGTAGATTATACTTAGCGACGGAGACTTGTTAAAGTGTGTTGAACATTTTTTACCATTAAAACAACCTACTAGTTGTTTTATGATTTCTTACACACTCAGCTTGATATCGAGGTAATTACTATGTTTATCATCGATATACCTAGATGGTTTATCTATGTGACGCCTACTAAACCTTATGTAAATTATGGATCCACTGTTCTTATCTTAATCTATTTGTAAATCATATTCATTTCATTAAAAGTATTAACATGTATTTTTATTTCTCTTGGCAGGTTTTAAACTCTGGCTCTAAGGACCAAATCTTGATTTTATACATAACAATAATAGCATGGCATATTTCATATCCCATGGTGCTAAGCTTAATGCTTAGGAAAATGCAAAGGAAAGGTTTAAGGATTAATCCTATGGTTATAGGATACATGTAATACTATGCATAGTATTGGACTTAAGGTTAGCGCATATATTGCATGGTGTACACAATATAGTATACCTTGTATTAAGCATTGGGGTGGCATGTTATAACATATGTTTTGACATTATGTGATGGGGTTTAAGACCCTGCATGGACATGGATACCAATGAAAATGAAACGATTGCAAACTTTGGAGATGTGGGTTTTGGGTTGATAGTTGACACCAGGCTAGCACCATTAATGCTTCTTGGGATTTGGGGAAACCCAAGATTAGGTATTGGCTCCACAAATGATTTTTTAATTTCACTTGGTCTGTGGATGGTTTGGTCTCGGCTCTGCACTGTGAATAGAGGCGACACCCTGGTTAACAAAGGTATGCTTTGTTGGTTTCATATCAGCATTCGATGTTTGTTTCGTGGCTTATTCAGTTCATACTTCTCATCCCTCATCATTTTTGATGGTTGTAGGTGACAAGGTAAGCAAGGAGTGGGATGGATTAGAGCTTCGCTGTCAAATCAAGGATGATGCCATTGTAGTCCTGGTAAGCATGTTACATAAGCATAAGCTTGTCACCTCTCAGCCTTAATACTGGGTTGTAGGTTGTTGTATTTGGGGTTTTAACTGTGGGGTTTCAATTTTCCTTCGGGCCTGGTTATGCAAAGTATTTGGGTTTGTAACTTAATAGTGCTATTAGCAGTGAATGGAGGAAACTTGGGACTTTTAACAGACTCTATGTTTTGTTTAGGTAAATCGTGTTTTGATTTGGGGTTTTAAGCCTAGGAAACACCATTTCTTGCAATGGTTCCATAGACCTTGTCACAACTGTGAAAATTTTGATTAAAGACTTAATGGTTACTATGTAAATGAATTTATACTACGTTTCTATTTTTTGGCAATGGTTAAAATACTGGACTGTGTGTAAAATCTTATGCTGCGATAGTTTGTATGGTTGCAATTATTTATTGTTTCGTTTATCAGTATGTAATGTGGAATGTGAAAGGGCCATGGGTGTAAATCCACGATGGCTATTGTTGTTGTAGATTGACTTGTTGACAGGCATATGATATCTCAGGGTTTACTTTAAGGGACTGTGTATTTAGTTGAAGTGGCCAAGGCCACGCTTACATCATGAGTGCAGACACGGGATCTCATGACCTTGTTGTAGCGATTTATCTTTGTTATTATAGCCCACATCCACTCTAGGTATAGAGTGTCCTTGAAAATGGTAGCACGAATCTACAGGATTCGAATCCTGGTCGTTGTGGATTTAGTGAGTATCTAAATAAAATGGATGGCTGTGAATTGGGGCTTTAGGTGCCCACAGGATTTGATTCCTGCCATCCCTTGTAATTACTTTGGATTGTTTAAAGATTTATGATGAGGTTTATATAAAAGAAATGATCCATTTATATCATTGTAATTAAAGAGTTTTAGTTGTTATATGGAACGAATGCATGGTTAATTCAATGATTACTGTGTATACATGTTTAAGGTGGATTCTATTATGGACTATTATTTCAGTTTGGATACCCACAGGGGTCGATACTACGACCTCTGTGCAACTTAAGGGTTTAAATTTAATTATTTGAAATGTTACTTGGTTACTATTCATGCGAATGTTGTGAGTTAAATATTAGATGGGACTTAAATGATTTATGCATACGATTCTGATTATGTTAATTTGTAATATTAGGACTGTGGATTTTAAATATGAAAAGAGATTTGATCTTGAACCAAAGAGTGGTCACAATACTTACTCTGCTTATTTGCTTATGTTGATATTATTTTAATGGAATGATTTAGTAGTTAACACGTAATTAAATATGCAGACCGTGAAAGGTCTATATTGGTTTATTTATCTTCGATTTAATGTGGAATAATTATAGCCTGTACTTAGTTGATTAGATTTATAATTCCATTCTAGAACTGTTAATGTATACTTATAAATAGAATTTTGATTATTTTACTATTGATTTTAATTAGATAATTACTAATCTAGGTTTTAAAATGAAACATTAGATCTGAGCTAGTATTTAGTTTAACATGGCTCTGCTGACAAATGAAATCTGTGAGTAGAGTGATTAGGCTAATGAGAAGCTATATAATGGACTCAAAATAAAACCTAGTTTGCAAGGAAAACACAGTTTAAGCAGTAAAAATAATACATAATTAAACTTACATGAATAAACCCTCATAAACTTAGCATATGACATAAATTGAAACCTAGGGTTATATTTTAAAAATGTAACCCTAGAATATTTAAACAGAGAAACAAATACATAGGGTTAGAAGATTTAATGTGAACATTTACTTAATTCATCCAACAATTTATGCTAGAAAATGAAATAGGCAGACTAGGGTTTCAAGCCTGTAATTTTTGAAGCTCCTTTAATGGTTGAACCTGCACACTTAAATAATGAGCATTAACAATTCATGGGCACGTCTCACCTCTGTATTAGATTACTGAATCACTTGGGAACTACCACGTTCCACCCAATCACGACCCAAAACCATTCCTGGTTTCAACCCGGATCCCCCCGAGCTGGATTCCAACATGCAAGTAGCTTATAGATCCCAAGGTAGGGTTTCCTAACTCGTATATCAGTTATGGATCAGTTCTCATTTTCCTTGCAGGAAATTGTTCTCCAAGAATTCACTTGAGAATAAAATATGCAGAATAATGACTCTCAAAATATAGATCATAACCCCAAGCCTTTCCTTGGCTTGAGACCTTATAGACAGACTTTTCAGTCAAAGGGACAGTTAAATCAAGAAACCTTGATTTCTTGATTTAACCCTTTTTAATTAATTTGGGATAATTTTTAATATTTTAACTTAGGAAATTTCAATTAGTTCCTAATTAGACTTTTGTAGGTATTGTACTATTTATTATCTTTAATAATAAATAATAATGGATGGAAATTTCTTTCTTTATTTCATCATTAATATTATTACTATATTTATTCTTTATACATACCATGTATAAAATACATAATAATATAACATTTGTTAACATTTGTCTTTGGACATCATATACCATGATCCCTAGACTTAATGACACTTCTTCATTAAATTCGAAGTACGTAGATGGTTAGGTCTACTAGGATAGGCAACTCTAAACATCCTTGCATGTTGGATTCCCTCGTATAACATGGTAGTTCTTCAATACTTGATGAGAATACAGAAATTCAAAATTTCATGTAATCACTTATAAATAAGTCTGATGAGATCAATATTTTCTTGAGTCGTTTTCACTCAGGAGTTATTAAATGCTTTTCAGTAACCCCTAGTGCGTACCAGATCCCATACTCAACGCTTAAACAAGGAGTTACAAACTTAGTGCAATTCTAGAGCTCTTCACTCAACACTAATGCTAGGATGTACTTGTAGGATACACCTAGGGATACAATGGCCAAGGATTCGATGCTCCAGATCTTATACTCAACATCAACATGGAAGACTCCAGGGCTTATTCCCAACACTGCCAATTATCTTTTCATGTGATCTAGAGCTTCTCACTCAATACAAAGGTAAGTAATCATGTGCTCTAGGGCTTCTTTCTTAACACAAAATATTAATTACCCATGTGCTCCATAGCTCCTCGCTCAACAAAAAACATTAATTACACATGTGCTCCAGAGATCCTCGCTCAACACAAAACATCTTACCAATCATGTGCTTCAGGGTCCATGCCCAACAAAAACAAGCTTATATATATATCATCAATAATTGGCTTACACCCAATATATAAAACAAATCATCATGTTCAGATGTAGTGGGGTCTTCAACCCAATATATAAAAATAAAATATCAAGTTAACATCATAATCAATAGGCTCATGCCTATAAGTGTTAGGTCCAAAATTCGGGATATTACAATTTTTACAGAATTCTTATAAAACTTAGTACCTTTCTTTTTATGTTCAAAATTTTCACTTCTTTTATTTTTCCAAATACATATGTTCCCTCATTTGCTTTTATTTTAATCATAACATAAATTTTCTTTTCTCATGACTTCTTCCATAGTTTTCATATTATTATATTTGATTCTCTCTTTAAACATAAGAGGTAAACAACTAAGGAAACACTAAATTTTTTGTTTTTTCATCAACTATGTAAGGTACATAACGTAATAACCTTAAAAATTTGTTGCAAAGTTCCTTCATAGTCTGTAATATCCCGAATTTTGGACAAAACACTTATAGGCATGAGTGTAATGTCCCCAAAAATTGAAAAAAAAAATATTAGGCTAGTAAAAACTACATAAACGGAACATTATTCAACTTGCAGAATATAACGTACACTAGTTGTACCACTGTTTGGTTGTAAGTTGTTCTTACGTTCTATCATCTTACCTTCAATTATACTTATTGTTGTGTTTTAATTAAGATGTCGTAATGCTGATTAGTACATTGTTCCTATGGTTATACATTATGGTGTATGTGTCGTTACTCAATAATATGCTTCATTCATTTCGGCATAGTCTTACTGGTTATTTATATGGTTGTAAGTTAACTTTGTTTCTGGAACTAAAGTGGGTGGAGTGGTGGGACTAGTTCTCCCATGATGGTCTAAGAGGTAAAGTGTTCACTTGTCTAGCAAGCTTACTTAGTTCAGTTTGAACTAAGGAAACTCTTCTATTTCGTATGCAGATTATACTTAGTGACGAATATGTAAAGAGCGGTGAACATTTTGCTCATTAACATACCTATTGTTTATTATTACACTTCCTTACAGACTCAAATTGATAGCAAGGGAATTACTATCTTAATTAGTTATCTAACATTGATAAATTATCTATGTTATATCTGTTAATCATTATATTTACATTTCATGTTTATTTTCTTATAACTTATTAACATACCTTTTGTTTCTTTTATGGCAGTTTATAAGCTTGGTTTAAGATCAAACTTGGATTTTATTATATAACCAAATACTACCATGGCATATTTCATATGCCATGGTTTCTAAGATTAATGCTTAGGGAGAATGGGAAAGTAAACATTTAAGGCTTAACCTATGGTCTAAATGATACCTAACATGCTTGTGCATTGGGGATTGACTTTGGGTTAGCGTATATGTTGTATGCACTATACCTTACATGATACCTTATAATATAATCTTGGGTGATGAGTTGTAACATATGGTTTGGACTTTATGCGATGGGGTTTAACACTTTGCGTGGAATGGTGACCAACGTAAATGAAGCAATGGTAAACTATGGAGATGTCAGTTTTTCTTTGATATTGGACACAAGGCTGGTGCTATTAATGTACCTCGGGGTTTGGGGCAGCCAAAGCTTACGACTTGGATCCATGAGTTAATTGGTTATTTATCCTGTTTTGCTGATGGTTTGGTCTTGGCTCTGCGCAGAAGATGGAGGAGACACCCTGGTTAGAGAAGGTAAGCTTCATTGGCTTCATGGTAGTGTTTGATGTTTGATTCATGGCTTAACTATTGCATACTTCTCATCCTTGTCGTTTCTGTTGGTGGCTGTAGGTGACAGGGTGAGCGTGGAGCTTCAAGGTTCAGGGATTTACCATTGGTTCATAGGTGATGCCATAGGTGCACGATAATCCTATTAAGCACCCTACACTGTCACCTCTTGGCATTGTGGGTAGGACTGGATTATCACATTGTTGTTTGGTTTTTATTGTGGGATTTTGATTTCTCCTTTGGTCCTGTTTGAAGCAAGGTTTTAGGTTTGTAAAAATAATAAGGGTGTTGTTAGCAGAGATTGGGGAACCTAGGGACTTTTAGCAGACCCTGCATTTTGGTTTATGTAATTCATAAATTGAATTGGAGCTTTTAAGACTGGGAAGCACCATTGCTTGCAATGGTTCTATAGCCTTTGACCCAACTATGTAAACTTTGATTTGCAGACTTAATGGTTCTGTGTAAATTGTATTAAGGTGATAAACCACCGATTTTTGAATATAGACTATGTTTACTTTATTTTTTCCATGGTTATTAACAGTATTGTGTGTATGAATCCATCCATCATTTTTATTAATGTGTTGTGATTATTTAAACCTTGGGTTTATATATGGCATTTAACCTTCACGACGAGTCTTTGTATTGTTACTCAGTTCATTATTTGTTAATAGTTAAATTAATGGAAAATGATAGTGACAACGAATGGCTTGGGGGCCATGCCGTGAATGGCATGAATGCCCTCCCACGATAGTTGTGGCAGCATAGAAGGTTTAGGATTCACGATTTGGTTTTTAATATGCAACTGTGGATTTATAAAATACACCGTGGGTGAAAACCCTTGTGTTGACAAGGTTTCTGTAGATTGATTTATTGACAGGCATAAGTTTATCAGAGGGTTTAATTATGGGACTATGTATTTATTTTAAGTGTCCGAGGTCGTGCTTACAGTGTAGGGTGCATAGACGAGAGTCTCAGGACCTTGCCATTGTGTAGTGATGTTATTATCGTAGCCCACCTACACTAAGTGTGTAGCGTGGCTTTGATTAATGTACAGTGACACCATAGTATTCGAATCCTGGTCGTGGTTGATGAAATGAGTTTTATTTTTATTTGTTGTATGTTTTAATGTAAGGGCATCATAGTTAGGTGAGCGAATAGAATGATAGTCTGTAGGATTCGTTCCTGCGACCTTTAATGTAAACACAAAGTTATTTATTTAATGATTATGATATTATTATGGTTATTTGTTATACTATGGTTGTGAGTTCATTATAGATGGGGCTATTCGATTTTTATGGCATATGATATGATTATGTTGATTTATATATTAGGACTGTGGATTTTAATTAGGTAATGGAACTTGAATTTAGACCAAAGAATGGTCACGATGCTTACTTTGTTTATTTTATTATGATGAGGTTATGTTTAAAGGAAATGATTTAGTAGTTGGCATGTATTTAGATATATATACCTTGAAAGGTCTTATTGGTTTTTATCTTGGATTTTAATTTGAAATGGTTATAAATTGTGCATTAGATTTATTAATTTTTTCTGTTTTATATATGTTAATATACATATTTATATATATTAGTTTATCTATAGATAGTAGATTAGGTTCACTAGATTTTAAGATTATACTTATATATAAAATTATTACTTCTGCAATAGTTTATTTAAACCTAAAGCATGCCTCTGCTGACAAATGGAATATGTGAGTAGAGTATAAAGTCCAAAAGAGAAGATAGATAATAGATATTAAATAAAACCTAGTTTGCACTTAACCCAGTTTCAACAGTAAAAATAATACAGGAGTTAAAACTAGGGTGCAGAATCCTTGATAAACATTTATAAATGAATTAAACTTGCACAAGCAAACTGATGAATAAACCCTAGATAAGTCTGGTATAGAAATTAACTTACAGCCTAGGGTTATAATTTAAAAATGCAAACCCTAGCAAATTTTAAATAGAGAAACAAATACATAGGGCTAGGAAATGCAATGAACCACTTATACTATGAAACGAGAACTCGACACAGTTCTCATTTTTCTCTCTCCTAATTTTAGTAGCTATTATTACCCCCGTTTCAAAAAGGGTTGATACCAATATCACACATTTTCATTTTGAGGCATTTTTTTGGGTCTTTGAAACATCTTTGTGTAAAATATTTTTAATATATATTTCAAATGTGTTTTATAGAAATCTAACAAAATAATATACATTTAGAAGCAAGCCATAATGAAAAACATATACATTTTGCAATTTTTTCTTTAAAATAAGACATTTTTATGGACAAATTAGGACATTTTTATTAAGAAATTTGTAAACAATTCTAGTAAATAAAAACATTGAAAACAATTTTCAATGGATTTTCAGAGACATTTTGTATAAAAATGATAGGATTTTATATTATTTTCCAAAAAATGACAATTCACATAAATTCAAGAAAAACTATACCACATATTTGTAAATAACATATTAAAAACATTATATATATAAATTTTATTTCTAAAATAAAGTTTGAAATTCAAAACATTACTAATATATCTTATCAAAAAGTTGTCAAATTTAGCATTTTCTCCAAGACATGAAACTAATCAACAATATGAGGCCGGCCAAATTCTTCATTGAAATTGGAATTTTCTCAGCTTGGCTTCCTTCATGAATATTAATGTCCTCTTCCATTGGGTCTTTTATGTCTGCAAGATGCCCAAAGTGCTCATTTCCAAACATACCTCCTAATGGGGGTTAAGCTCTTTTGACATCTTCGCTACAAGTGTTTCACTAAAATTTAAAAAAATACATTAAAAAAATTACATCCATATTACCAAAAAATAATAATAATAAAATTAACCCCCTTAACTCCCTAAACACCCCAAACAGTAAATTAAAAAAAATAACAAAATTTTAGAACCCTCTAACCTTAACATCAATATCACTTAACAAACAATTAAAAAATTTAAACACCCCACATTACATTTAATAAAAAAAAAACCCCACCTAACTTCCCCCACAACATTACATTAAACATAAAAAGTGATATGAATGGTACATTTATCCTATCCTATCCCTTTATTTATTAATCACCACCATATCTCTACTACTTCCATGAACTATAACTTGCACAACTCATTAAATAAAAGAACTCTTAAAAATTATTTAAAATGGCTACAATTTTGCCGAGAGCATTTCCTAGGCTTTAAAATTTTGTCATCTGTTGAAAAATGCTATAATACACACATAAATACACACATACCCTCATTGTGTTTGAAACCAACTACATTACTATAAAGGAGACAAAGAAAGCGGCATGACTGTGTTTGAAACCAACGACATTACTATAAAGGAGACAAAGAAGGCAGGCATGCTTGTTGTATTAGAAAATTGGTGGACGACAAGAAATACACTTAGAATGCCAAACAATTTGGTAAGTCATGGGATAAGTTCATTTTCAATTTTGGTTCACTGTTTTTGAACAAGCAACCTCCCCTTCTTTCCACAAACGTGTGTTGTTTTCTGAAACAACAACAACGTTTTATTTTTATTATGAGATATAAGTTTTGCCGAGAACATTTAATTTATGATTATTCTAATTTATTTTACTGGATTTTAATTAAATGTGTTTTGTTTCATCTTAACCTATAGATATTATTCTAAAATTCAAATTTATTTTTTACTTTGTGAGAATCCTGTTAAAGGTGTGAATATTTAAATCCGTTTTATTTTTTACATTAATATCTACATCAACTATATGCTTATTTTACATTTAAGTGGAAGTAAAAGAAAAAAAAGGAATTTCGTTTTAGGTAGAGACATTATCCAAAAATAAAAAAGATTATTCTATAGACATTATTCTAAAATTGAATCTGGTATTAAAGAATAATAATAATCATTCCCAATGATATAATAATATACCATTAAATAATAAATTAATAATTAGTGGGGAAATAATATGGTTTTAAGAATTAGCAAAATCAAATATAATTGTTACAAAAGTTTATAACAGAGATGATATGGGTGCACAATGAGCTTATTATTCTCCAATCAAAATTCAAGGAAAATTGAAGGCCTACTAATTTGTAAAAACACACTGTCTTCAGATTTGACCAGCAGTGCCTGTTAGCACACCAATTCTTCCCATCTTCTCCATTGATCTCGAAAAATCCCAAAAAAATGACGAGCCCTTAAGTTCTTTACTGACATATGATTGTTCCTCGTTGTTGGTTAGAAGCGCAGCATCAGATTGAAAGTGTTGGTTATAATTAATGTTACTTAATTCACCTCAATTTAATTATCAACCGGAGAATCGTAAACTTCGAGTTACTACACTATATGTGCAGGCAAGGCAGTTTTAATGCTCGTGCTTACAAGAATGCTATTCTACTTCAAACAAAGCAATGAAATGGACGAAACTATGGTTATGCTAAGAACTCCTAGGTCTGTTATACAGAAACAGAAATCAATTTGTCTACAACAACTTATAGCAAAAAGGTAGCTATAGTAATTTTTGAAGCAAACCTGATCCTCTAAAGAAACACTAACTACAGCAATACTTCACAACAATATTAAACTACAGTAGAACAACCTGCTAAGGGATTAAACAAACCTTGAACTACAACAATCTTATGCTAAAGTGACTAAGGTTTACTTTCAAAACAATCAGCCTGGCAAAGGAAGAATCTACCTGTCAAACGCATATGCTCAATCGATCTCAATTAACCTGAAAACTCCACTATTAATCCTATAAGATCTAATTCTTCACTCCACACTAATACTTCTAGAATTATTGCCAGAGTAACACCTATGACCTCTTGTCAACACACAGCCTATTATAACAACGCTTGGCTGGTTATCGTTATCCCAATGTGCTCTGTTTTATTTTATACACACTAATGCACACAGAAAAAATGCCCAGGTTATCCAAACAATATTCATTAATCAATATTAAGACTGTGTGAGAAATATTCATTGGTTCTGGTTTGCATATGCACACTGTGGAGCTGATATTGATTCAAGGAAGCAACATTAACAAACCCTATTTAATCAATGTCAAACAGCACAATTTCTTCATATTTAATCACTTATTTAAAGAGCTATTTAACAAAGCCCTATACGCTCTATATACTACAATATTCACACCCTATACAAAATATTACAAATGCTGTTCCATTTCAACAAGATATCCTACAGCTCTGTAAGCTCAAAAGTAAAAGACTGGAGCTATTCATCAATTATTCTCACGCTGCAGTAAGAAGGATTCTTCAACAGATGGAGTCGAGTTCATTATTCAATTTGCCAATACTACGCTTCATACTGGAAATCAAAGAGAATATTTAAACCCACACCAGTCCTTAATTTATTTTACAGTCCTGTGAACGAGCAGAGTCTAAACTAATCATGTAGCTATCATTATATCGCTATATGCTGGCAATAAAAAACAATGTGAAAGCTCAGTCTACTTGTAATCTTTCATAAAGCAAAACATGAATCAAACCATCACACGATTTAGAAATACAATAACCCTAAATAATAATCATGGCCATTAATACACAGTCCACACTAAAAACCGGAAAGGGGTACCAAATAAAAAAAACTGTTCCTGAATCTATTCAGCAAGCTAAATCAATTGCAAATGACTAAAAATCTGCAGACATGCATATGAGTAAAACCATCAGCATTCTATAGAACAATATCAAAGGGAAAGAAATGTTATCTTGCTATTGCAAACCACACAATGTGAAATACCAATGGTTGGTGCTGAAGGGGGCCCTCCCTCAACGCCTTCCAGCTTTAAAAACCAAAACCTTAAAGGAGATAAACGCTGATTTTATTGATGAAATGAAGTATTACCATCTTTTCTTCAGTATCCTCTTCTTAATGCTTTATTTATACATGAATAGATGGATAGGATCCATCCCAGAATGCAGAGATTTGAGCAACTACCCAGAAAATGGCCAACACCAAATCTGGCAAAACCATGTCTGTTCCGGAAAGGATTTCTCCACATTAATTGAGAAATTCTGAAAACTGCCCGCAGTTGGGGGTAAAAAGGGCCATTTGTGAAGTGGGTTTCGAACCGTTTTGAGTAACTCCCAACTTATTGCTCAGAAATCGAGCCCGAAATCAGGTTCCTGATCAAGGACGGGAATGACATTGCCAGACTGCTTGAAATCCATACACTGCTAAAAATGGAGGGTAAAAGCTCCTTGAACGAAGATCATCCCCAAAACAGCACCTGGAAAGTCTGCGTAGGCATCTGGAAGGTGATGGAAAATCTAAGAAGAATGCTTCCATTGTGGATCAAAGCCCCCGAATCATTGGTGCAGCTAGCATGAACCTGCCCTGGAGCACCGAAACCCCTGCACAAAGGAAACAACGACCCATCAGTTGACTGGATATTTATATGGAGACTTAAAAACCAAATTTATGCATAAAACAATATAAAATAACCAAAAATCACTTACCAAGCCTTTGTCCATGTTGGTCTCCATAAAAGCATAACCATACACAAATAAACATTAATAAAACTAATATATCATGTGGTTTTATAAGTTTTATGCTGGAAAATAATGTATTGGACAGCCAATAATAAGAGACCAACAGAAAGATGCCTATATTTTTCTTTACATTCACATAATAGTGTGTCAAATGTTCGAAAGCTCCCAGGATCCATCTGTACAATTGTTTTATTGTCACCCAGCTTGCATTTTATCTTGAGCTGAGCAACATAATTAATTGTAAGGTCTGAGCTGCAGTGAGACATCCCTATTGTGTGGCCGCCTACACCCAGTATTGAACTATATATCAATCTTGATGCAATACATAAATTCATTCCCCTTTCAACATAGAAGATAATTAATAGCAGTGGAGTAGCGGGGAATGTAGTGGATTACTTGCGTGACGACACAACCAGGCCTTTAACATTAAGATCGTTTCTAGCAAATTTTGATTTTAGTTGGGGAAAATCCGTGCTGGGAGCATGAATTTTTTAGACAACTTCATTTTTAATGGATACCATTCCATCTTTGCATCCAGTCGGAACATTCCAGAATGGTCCACCCAACTAATATTTGCATGAATTCAAAGCTGGAATGATTCGCAATTTTACAATAATGACTTTACCCAATAATCAAATAAAAAATGGCTAAGCTCGTTATCTCTGGTTGGAGGCGGGGAAGGGAGGAGGGAACGGAGCTCTGCTCCGTTGGCCGCCAAAGGTCCGCCCTTTACTGGTGGCACGATTCTCATAATCACGCCACCAATAAAGGGTGGCCAATGGAGCGGAGCTCCACTTCCTCCTCCCTTGAGAGATAAGGGGCTTAGCCTGACGAGTTCAAAGCTGGAATGAGTTTGCAATTTTAGAATAATGACTTTACCTAATAATCAAACTAAGAATGGCTAAGCTCATTATCTCTAGAGGGAGGAGGGAGCGGAGCTCCTCTCCCTCCTACCATGTCTAATACAGATGTGTGATCATTAAACTGAAAGAAAAAGCAAGTCGAATCACGTCGCTAGTAAAGGGTGGCCCTTTGGAGGCCAACGGAGTGGAGCTCCGCTCCTTCCTACCATGTCTAATATAGATGTGTGATCATTCAACTGAAAGGAAAAGAAATTCCCTCTACAAATCGAAGCAAGCCTCTGAGTTTTCAAAGGCAAAGCAATGCTCCAAATAACGGTTCGAAACAAGTTTATATACATTATTTTTGTCAATGAGCAGAACCTTTAGAAGCGGCATTTGGTTATACCACATTTGATTATACAATTTGGTGTGTTTGATTTTGTTGTTTGGTTGTTTGTGATCCAAAACAGATCAACGACTAAAATAAGAGAAATGGCTCAAATGAAGACCAAAGAATAAATGGGCGTAGACTTCTAAAATATGGCATAACCTACTTTGATTGCATATACCTAGATCTAAAAAAATGTCAATTTATTTGATACGCTTATGAACGTTTCATATATCAGGAATATTTCCATCATCACGACACCTAGACATGATACCATACAATTTTGTCCTTTTACGAAGCATTTATGATACAATTTTGTCTTTTTGCGGATCATTTACGATACAATTTAGTCCCATTGTGTGCAGCTCTCTTTAATTTATAGCATTTAATTTATATAGCAAACAAATATAGCAAATTTTATACCATTTAATTTATATAGAAAAAAATTTTGCATTTTATTTATATATAGAAAAAACACTTAAATTTAAAAATACAAAAAATGAGAAAGTCGGTTAATTGCTTTTAACTTTTCTAAAAAAGATGATTAGAGAAAAAATATTATTTATATTATTATAATCCAAAAAAAAAAAAAAATTCATTAATTAACTTTTTTATTTTCCTATAAAATCTCCGCTGAACATAATTGGAAACTCATTATAGTTAAAAGAAAAAACATGTATTATGAAATTTAAAAGAATATATTTTTATCTTTCATAACTAAATCAATTTATTTTTTAAAGTCAAATAAATTACTTACCAATCTCTTAAAATTTTATGACTCAATTTACATTTTCACTATACTATAAAAATTCAACTAAATAATTCAAAATAATGAAAAGTATAAATAAAGGAAAAAAACTCAACAAATAAAAATTAATGAAAAATTAGAAAAAATGTATACATTAGCAATTTTTCTTTAATCTTTAAAATTATTAAACCAATTATTTATTTAAGTCATTTAAACAACTTATATTGATTTCTCATTTTTCGTATTGGTTGCCTCAAAAAAAATTATATGAATTTCAATATAATAAAATAAAATAACTCAACATCTTGCATAAATTCATATTAGTATTAGTTTTATATATTGTAGTACACTAAGCTCTTCATTAAAATATAATCCATTAAAATATAGAGAGAGAATTACAAACAGAATTGGATTATATAGTTGAATTTCAAAACTAGAAATTGAGATTTTAAGTATTTGTTAGTTTATAGGTTGAAAATGATATATTGCACTTATTGCTCGTTAATCTTTTTAAAAGCAGAGGTTTATTAATCAATATATAATATAGATGCTTAGAAAGGTTAAGGATAATTTGTAACTTAAAATTTCATTATAGAAATGTTTTTTTTAATTAAAGCTTCATTATTGAAGAGTTCGTTTTTCATCAAAACTTTATTGTTGAAGGTCATAAATTTAAACAAAACATTCTTTGATGAGAAATATAAAACTCAAAAACTTCAAAATTTTATGGGACGGAAAAAAATAAATCCAAATTCCAACCCGATGGTCCCATGCATCATGTTCAGAATGATATATCTATAAAATAGGCACTTACTTTCCCGGTTTTCATGGTTTATGCATATATTTCCATGATCTCTCAAGCGAATAAGCATAATCACATTATTTCCATTTCTTCGATAGGCTAAGTTAAGTAGAGGAAATGTAATTCGAAGTAGGAAAGTATACAAAGTATTCACCTTAAATAAAAAAACTAAAAGTAGATCTACTACCTTAAGCTAGTTAGTCCACTTCAATAATGTTGGTATTCACAATTGAAATCCAAGTTTTGTTTGTTTATACATTCAATTGTGATCCAAAATTGGTCACAACATGGATGACCAAAAATATTTTTATTTCTAATTTAATCTATGAATTCAAGTTGAATAACATATGTCCTATCTTAGCCATACTCTCAACTTATTTTGTATTGAATTAGACTGAGGGGTGAATGCATGGTGTTGTAAGAATAAGAGAGATGAAGCATATTATCCCAAGGTAGTTAGGATCAGTCAAGGTAGAGGGTTATAATTTATTTATTTATTTTTAATATAATGTTGTTGGGGGATTTAGGGGGTTAGGGGGAGGTGTTTTAAATTTTGTAAATGTAATAAGTTGGGGGTTAGGGAGGTGTTTAACTTTCTGTTTAATGCAATGTAATGGGTGGGGTCAGGGGATTAGGTGTTTATTTATTTTTTAATTATATCTAGTCATTCATCTGCACAGAATATAGATTCTGATGGGGTGTGAGAATCCATGGATGAGTTTGAATCATTTCACATGAAACATTTTAGATGTTTTTTATTAGTATGATGTTTGTAATTGAAACTCTAAAGGAGTTTTTGGTAATTTATATGAATAATATGTTCATGTAGGGTCTAATATATGATTCTTTTATGAATCACGACATAATTTGTTTGATTTAGATGGTTAGAGTAGTGAAATTATTTATGAAATATTAGTTTTTGTTTAATATGCAACTTTCAAAAAAGTTGTAATTTATCTCTTGAAGGAATTTTCTTTTTCCAATTTAGGGGTTGATTTCAAAGTTTTTGTAAACAAGAGTATGGTATGTTTAGGCCATAGCTCTATTTTTTACCTCGAAAAAAAAAACGTGTATACTGGTATCAACGCTTTTCTATTTGAGGGGTTTTTTTGGTGGTTTTTATGCAATAATCATCGTTTTTATGGCTGGAGTTCTCGTTTCCTATATAAGTGGTTAATGTAATCATTTGCCTAACATAGCTAGCATAAATTATAAGAATATGGATTAGGCAGTCTAGGGCTTCATACCTGTAACTTCAAGGTCTTTTAATGGCTGAACCTACACACTCAAATAACCAGCATTAACAATTCAAAGGCAGATCTAACCTATGTTTTTGATAACCAAATCACTTGGGAACTACCATGTTCCACCCAACCATGACCCAGAACCATTCCTGGTTTAAATCCGGATCCCCCTAAGTTGGACTCCAACATGCAAGTAGTTTAGAGCTCCTAAGGTAGGGTTTCCTATCTGGTATATCAGGTCTGGATCAGTTCTCCTTTTTCCTTCTAGGAAAATGTTCTCCAAGAATTTACTTGAGAGCAAAATAGGAAGAAAATGACTCCTCCTAATGATAGATCAAAACCCCAATCCTTTCCTTGGCTTGATAATTTATAGATAGACTTTTCAGTCAAAGGGATAGTTAAATCAAGAAACCTTGGTTTCTTGATTTAAACCTTTTCAATTAATTTGGGTAATTTTTTTAATACTTTAACTTAGGAACTTTCAACTAGTTCCTAATTAGACTTTTGTAGGTATTCGACTATTTATTATCTTTAAATAATAAATAATAATGGATGGAAATTTTCTTTCTTTCTTTCATCATTAATATTATTACTATATTTATTCTTTTAAATACCATGTATAAAATACGTAATAACATAACATTTGTTAACATTTGTCTTTGTGAATCATATACCATGATCCCTAGACTTAATGGCACTTCTTCATTAAGGTCAAATAGGTAGATGGTTAGGTCTACTAGGCTAGAAAACTCTAAACATCCTTGCATGTTGGATTTCCCTCATATAACGTGGTAGTTCTTTAGTATTTGATGGGAATACAAAAATTTGAAATTTCATTTAATCACTTATAAATAAGTCTAATGAGATCAATATTTTTCTCGAGTCGTTTTCACTTGGAAGTTATTAAATTATTTTCAGTAACCCCTAGCGCTTACCCGAGCCCATACTCAACGCTTTAACAGGGAGTTACAAACTTAGTGCAATTCCAGATATGTTCTCTCAACACTAATGCTAGGATGTACGTGTGCGATACACCTAGGGATAGAATGGCCAAGGATCCAATGCTCTAGAGATTTGTTAGATTTTTATCATTTAAGCAATATGATCTTAGGATCTTATCTGAGAGAATAACATGCACAGCAATAATCACAAGATACAAGGGACATGAAGAATTTTCCTCGGGGAAACCATAAAAGAGAAAACCCCACAACTTCCTCAGAGATAGAATGAGCACCAATGGCAGCAGTAAAACCCAAAGACAGAAAATATAATTTCCAACAGCTATTCTCTTTCTCACTTGACAGAGATTCTCCTCTCTCAGTCATGCGCCCCAGTTGAGTGAGCGTGTGTTGTGTAGAAATGAGGAGAACCTCACTTCTATTTATATTCTTTCATTCACTTTATTTCCACTCCAACAAGTAGGACTCACTTAATAATTACTTACCAGGGCCGAATTATCTAGGAGAGTCTAATAACCCTTGTGCCCCACAACTATGGGGACTTTACCCTCCGATCAACAAGGAGGGTTAACCTTAACTCAATTGTGGGGACTATTGCCCCAACTTACAACAGAGGGTTAACCTCATTTAATTTACATGAATTTATTATATTAATGACTCTCTCGATAGGAAAATCGGGGTATAATGAAATACAAATTATTCTACTAATAGGAACATCGGGGTACAATATAAGATATATAAGTGAATACATTCCAAAGTTACAAATACATCAACACTCCCTCTTAACTAGGAAGGTATTCTCTTGACATAATTCATCAGCACAAGTCTTCTTCTCTTGATCAAGTCTAGATCATCATCAAATTTGTATCATCACTTGATCATCATCATCATCATTTATTCTAATATCTCGAGGAAATGGTGTTATCTCTTCATTCTTCTCGTCACAGGAAGTTCTGCAGGGCCAGCCCTTTTTCATGCTGGTTGTAGGACTAGCCTCCATGTAGGTCTTCATCTTATTCAACACTTATATCTAACCCAGTCAGAAAGGCCCACCCAGCACTTACATCTGACCATGGGAGGAACACATCCACCACCATGTCAGAAAGGAACGCCCAACACTCACATCTGATCATGGGAGGAACACATCCACCACCATGTTAGAAAGGCCCAACACTCACATATGACCATGTGAGACCCAGCCTGCCACCATGTCAGAAAGGCTCTGCACTTACATCTGACCATGCCAGGAACACATCCAACATACATGTCAAAAAGGCTCTGCACTTACATCTGAACATGCGAGGAACACATCCAGCATACACGTTAGAAAGGCTCTACACTTACATCTGACCACCTGAGGAACACATCCAACATACATGTCAGAAAGGCATAGCACTTATATTCACCAGCATCATAGGAC
The DNA here is from genome assembly GCA_001517045.1 of Pseudotsuga menziesii. Taxonomy (NCBI): domain Eukaryota; kingdom Viridiplantae; phylum Streptophyta; class Pinopsida; order Pinales; family Pinaceae; genus Pseudotsuga; species Pseudotsuga menziesii. Next base: position 379,433 of record LPNX010872279.1, on the reverse strand, counting down.
ACACCTACTATCATCTGTGGAAAGGCCCAGCTCTTACAACTAATCATGTGGGAGCCAATCCCACAATCATATCAGAATGGATCTGCACTTATATCTGATCATGTGGGAGCCAATCCCATAGCCATATCAAAATGGATCTGCACTTACATCTGATCATGTGGGATACAATCCCACAGTCACATCAGAATGGCTCTGCACTTATATATGATCATGTGGGAGCCAATCCCATAGTAATATCAGAACGGCTCTGCACTTATATCTGATCATGTGGGAGCCAATCCCACAGTCATATCAGAATGGCTCTGCACTTACATCTGACCATTGAAGGAACCAATCGTATCACCATGGCAGAAGGGATATGCACTTACATCTAAGCATGGAAGGAAGAAATCCTATCACCATGTCAGAAAGGCTCACGAACTCATCACTTCCCCTTGTAAGGAACCTCGATCTAGAGAACACCAAGCTTCTCCCTGAAGTACTCAAATTTCACTTTGGCCATTTCTAGCATAGAATCACATCAGGGCTGATTACATCCAAGGATAACCTGCAAGCTTCACCAGGAACAATATCAGGACAACCTACAAGACTATTTACGTCTGAGCCACCTACGAGCTTCACCGAGATTTTATGCTCAGAAAACCTATCTCACTAACTATTCTAGAACTCCCTCTTTCCAAAGATCTCAATCTGGATCACATACTAGAGCTTCACTGCTCCTTTCTGATCTCATACTGAAGCAGCACCCCGAAGTGCTCTTCCTATCAATGTCACTGCCTGCCCAATCCGAATACATATAACCCTCTAGGTTAATCTTCTGATTCGCTTCATACTTGATCCCATGATCAATTGTACCCTTTAGGGACCTCACTACATGATTTTCAACCATCAGGTGAACATATCTCAATGTGTTCATAGCGAAGCAAATATCTGGTCTCGTATTTGTCAGGTACATGAAGGAACAAATCATTTGACGATACATCTTGGCATCAACCAATTCTGATGAAGCAACACTCAATAGCTTCAAGTTTGATGCCATAGGTGTGTTCATGGCCTTGCGGTCCATCATCTTGAACCTCTTTAGGATCTTTACTGCATACTTCCCTTGACCCAGGGATATTTCATCTGCATTCTGCCACACCTACATGCCTAGAAAGATTCCTCTTCTTGCAACTTTAATGAGTTCCTGTTTTCCTGTCAAGAACAATTCATCAACATATAATAGGAGAATCACTAGTATTTTTCCTTCAACCTTGAAACAAAGGTTGGAATATGATTTACTCTCAGTAAATCCTAGATCCATCAATAAGATATCCATCCTATCGTACCATGTCAAACCTTAGGATCTTCTACAGTCACTCCCTCTGAAGTGGAGCACCATTCTCCCTCTATCTTTCGTACTCTATGCATTGAAACATTCTGTACTGGAGTGACAAGTACCTTCCTCTCCTACTAATATTCTATGTATCCATCTAGGGTCACTAGATGCCAAGATCCTCGATCTTGAACCTTTTCAAAAGTTGTTCTCGCACCCATCTGTGAGCTTGTCATCCTCTATAGGCTTTCATCTTCAACCTTGTATCAAATATTAATATCTTCATCACTCTAGGTGATCTTCAAGCTCCTCATGCCATGTGTTATCCTATGGGTGTCTTTTGAGCTTGTACAAGGCCTTCTTTCATTTGCACACATGATTCTACTTGTCATGTGTCTTAACTTCTAGTGGATACAAATGTCTCTTCGTAGTCTATGCCTTCTTTCCATGAGAAGCCTCGTGCTAAAAATCTTGCCTTGTATCCCACGATGTTTCCATCTACTCCATGTGTAGATCCATATGGAAGACATTATGGACTTGCCTTCGTGTCTCGATACTACATGCTAGACATCATTATTCTTGAACTAGTATTCTCCTTCCCTTTCTTCTTGGCTACTTCTTCATAGCTGGAAGGCTCTACATCAATGATGTCGCTCAACAGTGTCACATAACTGCACTGTTTCTCAGATCTCTTCTTTCTTTGAAAGTATCATCATATTATTCTTCATCTTGGATTATTTCTCGAACTGTCATCACTTGTTCTTCGAAACAAGTCTCATCCTTCTTTGCTTGTACGTGATTGTATGCGGTCTTTCCTACAAGTCAGATGCACCAGTTGTACAGTTAGAAACATTTCATAAGGTGTATTCATAATAACAAATTCTTATGCATAAAGATATAATCATGCAACTATGTTTTCCAATACAACATTCATCCATATCATGGAAACTTTCTAGATGCCTTCCATCTCTATCATGACAATGTGAGTTTTTCAACATTAAGCTAGCATATCATTAGGATCTTTAACTGAGAGAACAACAAGCACAACAATCAAATACAAGAGACACTGAACACAGTGTTTTTCCTCGGGGAAACCATAAATGGAGAAAACCCCGCAACTTCCTCATAGATAGAATCAGCACCAAAGTGAAACCCAAAAACAGTAAGAGAATCTCCTGACAACAGTAAGCTCTTTCCTCTAGCCCCAATGTCTTTCTCTTCCTCTAATATGCACTACACTTGAGTTTGTATGAGTTTTGTGCTAAATAGAGATTCCATCTCTCTATTTATACTAATCCCAACATGACTAAAACCCTACTAGGGCCGACTTCACTAGGTGAGTCTAATAACCCTAGTGCCCTGGAACTGCGGGGACTTTAACCCTTAGACAATAAGAGGGTTACCCACAATGATTTGACATGACTTGTTTACATTATAGATTTTCCTACTAGGAACATCGAGGCATGACATGACACAAGAACATATCGGAATAAACATCGGCTTACAATAGATAAGAAATACAAGTGAATACATTCCAAAGTTACAATTACATCAACACTCCCTATTAACTAGGAAGGTATTCTCTCGACACAATTTTCATCACTGGTCTTCTTCTCTGGATCTTCTTGTCATATGCATTCTTCAAGTCTTATTCATATTCAAGTCTTCCTTGTGTTCAAGTCATCTTTGTCTCTAGATCTGGATCATCATCACTGGATCTGGATCATCACTTGATCTGGATCATCATCACTGGATCTGGATCATCACTCGATTTGGATCATCATCACTGGATCTGGATCATCACTGGATCTTGATCATCTCTAGAGCATCATCTCTGGATCTGGATCATCTCTCGATCTGGATCATCTTTGCTGGATCATCAATACTAAATCTTCACAGGTGCTATCTCATGATTCTTCTCGTCACAGGAAGTTCTACAGAGCCAGCCCTTTTTCATGCTGGATGTAGGCCTAGCCAACATGCAGGTCTTCACCCAGCACTTCCATCTGATCATGTAGGAACTAATCCTATAATCATATCAGAAAGGCAATGCCTAGAACTCACATCTAACCATGTGGTAACATATCCCACAACCCTGTCAAAAAGGCCCAGCACTTACATCTGATCAACCAATGATTGAAGAAAGGCCCAGCACTTACAATTGGCCATGCATGGAATCAATCCTCCATGAAAAAAGGATTTTTCACTTACATCTGATCGACCAATGATCGAAGAAAGGCACTGCACTTACATATGATCAACCAATGATCGAATAAAGGCACAACATGTATATTTGATCAACACATGATTGAAGAAAGGCTCAACACTTATATCTGATTAAAACATGATCGAAGAAAGGCTCTACACTTACATTCGACACATACAAGGAACCAATCCATCTGCATTTTCAAAAAGGCATGCAGTCATATCTAATCCTGTAAGAACCAATCCTATCGTCATATCATAATAGCCCCCAGTGCTAGACTAAGCTACCTAGTAACTGACCAGGCGCCTCCATTCTCCAGGAGAATGGCAGTTTCCCTTACATCTGTCCTACTCGACAGAATGGCTAGCACTCACATCTGACATGGAAGGAAGCAATCCTCTCACCATGATATAATGGCTCAACCCTTATATCTAACCTACTTGTCAGAATGGCTACGGATCTCAACACTCATATCTAACATGGAAGGAACCAATCCTCTTACCATGATAGAATGGCTCAGCCCTTACATCTGACCATGGAAGGAACCAATCCTCTCACCATGTCAGAGTGGCTATGGGACTCATCACTTTCCCTTGGAGGAAACCTCTATCTGGAGAACACCAAGCTTCTCCCTGAAGTACTCGAAATTCACCCTAGCCAATGGCTTCATCAATACATCAGTTATATGTTCCTCCATCGCAACATACTGGAGCTTCACTGCTCCCTTCTGCACCATATCCCTAATATAGTGATATTTTATCTTGATATGCTTCGACTTGTCATGGAACACTGGATTCTCTGACAACTTTACACAACTCTGGTTGTCACAATGTATACAAGTAGCATCCATCTGGAGATCAAATAAATCAGATAATAGCTTCCACAACCATACTACCTCACAACTAGTTGAACAAGCTACGACATACTCTGCTTCAGCTATACTCAGTGCCACACAGGATTGCTTCTTGCTAAACCAAGAGATCACACCTGATCCCATACTAAAGTAACAACCTGAAGTGCTTTTCCTATCGATGGCACTTCCTTCCCAATCTGAATCAACACAACCCTCTAGGTTAATCTTCTGATTCGCCTCATACTTGAGCCCATAATCAATTGTACCCCTCAGGTACCTCAGAATCTGCTTTGCAGCAATCAAGTGAACATGTCTTGGATCTGTCAAGAACTGGCTCAAGGTGTTAACATCAAAGAAAATGTTTGGTCTTGTGTTCATCAGGTACATCAAGGACCCAATCATCTGACAATACATCATGGCATCAACCGTCTTTGATGAAGCATCACTCAATAGCTTCAGGTTCGATGCCATAGGTGTGGCCATAGCCTTGCAATCCATCATCCCAAACCTCTTCAGGATCTCTACTGCATACTTCCCTTGTCCGAGGGAGATTCCATCTGCATTCTGCCACACCTCCATACCTAGAAAATAATGCATCATACCCAAGTCCTTCATTTCGAACTCAGCAAAAAGATTTCTCTTCGTATCAGCAATCAACCCATCCATACTTATTACAAACGGATCATCTACATATAGTAGAAGCATCACTGGGTAAAGCACAAACTGGATAGGAAGCTTTCAATTCTATTGTACCATGTCTTGGGTGCCTGTTTCAAACCATACAGGGCTTTCTTCAATTTGCACACATGAGACTATCTATCATGTGTCTCAAAACCGAGTGGTTGTTCTACATGCAATTCCTCTTCCACTACACCATTCAAGAAAGCAGTATTGACATCCATTTGGTGTATCTTCCATTTCATTATTGCAACCAATGCAAGTACTGTTCTGATAGAAGTGTATCGGACCATGGGAGCAAAGGTTTCTTCATAATATATTTCTTCCTTCTGTGAGAAGCCACAAGCCACAAATCTTGCCTTATATTTTTCAATGCTACCATATGCAGCATGCTTGATCTTGTAGATCCATTTGGAAGTTACAACTGACTTCCCTTCTGGTCTTGGGACAACATCCCAAACATCATTCTTCATGATCGATTGATACTCTTCGATCATAGCATCCTTCCATTCTTTCTGTTTTGTCGCTTCTTCATAGTTGGAAGATTCTTTATTGATAACATCACATAGTAAAGCTACATATCCGAAGCAAGATCCGGTTCTCTTTCTTTCTCTGTGATTCTCTTCTGGAGCCCCATATCTTTCCGCACCTTGGATAATTTCTCGTACCCAAGCAGGTTTCCTCTTGTGAGGATTCTTCTCCCGAGGTGGATCTACAGGTCTTTGTGGTTCTTCAAATTCTCGATCTTCTTCTTGAATTTATTCATTCATGGTTGTATCATGAATTCTGGGTGCTTCTGCTTCTTCAGTATCTTCAGCATGTCTCTTTCTAGATTTGTTGTAAGCTGTGTCTTCATCAAATGTTACATCCCTATTGATGTCAATCTTCTTGTATCCTGGGAATTATATTCTGTAAGCCTTCAATCTTTTAGAGTATCCCACAAATATACCATTCTTTCCTGATGGATCTAGTTTTGTTTTCTTTTCTTTTGGTATGTGTATGTACACTGGACAGCCGAATATTCTAAGATGGTTGACTTCTGGTTTCTTGCTGGAGAAGACTTCTTTAGGAGTCTTGTTCTCGAGTACTCTATGTGGAGTACGGTTCTGCACATACACCACTGTTCTGGCTGCTTCTTCCCATAGATGCATAGGAATATCTTGATCATGAAGCATTGCTTGTACAGCTTCCATGATGGTTCTATTCTTCCTTTCTACAACCCCATTCTGTTGTGGAATGTAAGAAGTGGACAACTACCTCTTAATCCCTGATTCTTTGCATAAGTCTTTGAATTCATTAGATGTGAATTCTCCACCATTATCTGATCGAAAGGTCTTGATCTTCTTTTCTGTGTCATTCTCGATCAAGGGTTTGAATTCCTTGAACTTGCTCAAAACTTCATCTTTGTTTTTCATGAAGTAAATCCATGTATTCCTAGAAAAATCATCAATGAAAGAAACATAGTATACATACCTGCTTAGTGAGCTTGATCACATTGGTCCACATACATCGGAGTGGATGATTTCCAAGATTCCTTTTTCCTTGCTCTCGTTACATGGAAATGTATTCTTTGTATTCTTTCCTTTCACACATCCTTTCAAGACCCCTTCATGTTTTGATTGAATTTCTGGAAGACCTTCAATAGATTTTCTTGCAAGTGGTAGTGCTCTGTAATGCACATGTGCAAGCCTTCTATGCCAAATTTCATTTGGCTCTACTATGTCATGGAACATAGCTTGTTCTGGATGGCCCCTCAACTTTTATAAGTCTCCTTCTTGTTCTCCAATCACTATTGCATCATCAATAGTGTTTCCTCTTGGCCACATGATGACTTGGCCATCTACAAATGAAACCCTCATACCTTTTGCATCCAATGTTGATATGGATAGGAGATTCTTCTTCAATATTGGTACAAACAAGACATCTTTCATTTTTATAGATTTTCTGGAGTCTAGCTTGTAGGAGGATTCACCACTACCTTTTATGGGATATTGGTAGTCATCCCCAACCTTCACCTTATGGGGTGAGTTATGTTCAGATAGTTTCTCAAAGGATTCCTTGAAAATTGTCATGTGCTTGGAAGCCACGCTGTCAATAAGCCAATATTTTCTCTTCCATGTGTGAAAGTTCCCGTGAGAGTGGAGATCAGAACATATTCATCTTCACTTGAAGAGTCTTCACTTTTTTGTTTTATTCTCTTCCTGGGAGGATCATCATCCTTAGCAGTGTGAGCATGATGTCTTCTTTTGGATTTCCTCTTCTTCTTGAATCCATTCTTATTCTTGGGACAATTTTTAGCAAAGTGTCATATTTCATCGCATGTATAACATTTGATTCTGGATGGATCCCTTCTCATAAAGTTATTTTTCTAATGAGAATGCTTACCTTGGTGATGATGATTTTCTCTTCTTCCTCTCTTGGAGTGTACTGTGAGATCTTGATCTTCACTTCCCATATTTTCTTCTCAAGAAGCTATCTGAGCTTCTTCTTGAGAGCATTCTTCCCACAGTATACTGAACTTGACCAACTTCTTTCTAGCACAGATTCCTTGGATGAAATAATCCCATGACGTAGGGAGGCCATTCAATGTTGTCACCACAATTTTTGTATTCTCCACTTCTTCATCTACAAATTCTAGTTGTTCTTTGATCTGGGAGACCCTTGTGAAGTATGACTAGATGGTCTCCTCCTTCTAGATATTGACATTCTTCAACTGGTTCCTTAGATTCATCTTCTAATTGATGTTCTTCCTTTCAAACAATTTGGTTAGGGCATCAAACATGGCTTTAGGTGTCTTGAGAGAGGACACATGTGGAATGAGGTGATCCTTGATAGAATCAGAAATGATCCTCTTTTCCATAACCAACTTCTTCTTATGTAAATCCTTAGCCTCATATCCCTCTGGAACTAGAACCTCCTCCTGGATATAGGTGTCCAACTCATTTTCTTCCAGGGCCAGGGAGATCCTATACTTCCAAGCTCGGAAGTTATCAGCTCCCTCAATATTTTCATCAAGCTTGGTATGATGAGACATCTTAATTAAGAACCTCAAATGGAAATATAAAAGATTTAGATCTTACCAGGTCAAGATGTCAGATCTGGATTTAAAGCTGAAATCCTGCAGTACTGGTTCAGGAGCAGATTAGGATTTTTCTTTTCCGAAGTTCTATCCAACCAAATTCTTTGAAATTGATCCCTAACTTCGATTTTGGGGAGGATATCAATTCAGGCCTTGGCTCATTGAAAAATTCCTCTTCTGTGAAAATCCCTAATTTTCAGTAGCAGTGTCAGGTCCAAAACTAAAAAACCTCAGAATTGGATTTAGCTTCAACAGAAAGATGTGCCCTAAGGAGGAGAGTTATTCCACCTTACTTTTGCTGAAAATATTTGGAGAGAGATCCACAAAATAGGAAGCCCTAGTTCCCATAGCTGCACAGTGTCTTCTTCTCAAGTTAGCTCTAATACCATGTTAGTTTTTCAACATTAAGCTAACATATCATTAGGATCTTTAACTGAGAGAACAACAAGCACAGAAATCTAACACAAGAGACAATGAACATAGTGTTTTTCCTCGAGGAAACCATAAATGGAGAAAACCCCGCAACTTCCTCAGAGATAGAATCAGCACCAAAGTGAAACCCAAAAATAGTAAGACAATCTCCCGATAGCAGTAAGCTCTTTCCTCTAGCCCCAGTGTCTTTCTCTTCCTCAAATATGCACTACACTTGAGTGTGTATGAATTGTGTGCTAAATAGAGAGTCCAGCTCTCTATTTATACCAAGCCCAACATGACTAAAACCCTACTAGGGTTGACTTCACTAGGTGAGTCTAATAACCCTAGTGCCCCGAAACTGTGGGGACTTTAACCCTTAGACAATAGGAGGGTTACCCACAATGATTTTGCATGACTTGTTTACATTATAGGTTCTCCCGATAGGAACATCGGGGCATGACATGACAAAAGAACATCCTGGAATAAACATCGGGTTACAATAGATAAGAAACACAAGTGAGTACATTCCGAAATTACAATTACATCAACATACAACATTGAGATTGTGCACTAATCCAATATGTCAGCAAAGAGGTTTCATTCTAGATAAGTAGCAATGGAAAGTTGTATAGCACCATGAGCTACTTACCCATCACATGCATATTAATAGTATACTGTCATTAATGCAAATATTCTATCATGCATCATACATCAACTGAATATAAAAAAATGCATAACAAAACAATATCATGAAATGACAATTGAATACTTATCTTTATTTGTTTTGTGTGTAGACTCCTTCTTTCAGCTTCATCATCTTCTTCATTCATAACAGTATCATTTCTTATCAAAATGCTTAAGATGGTTAAGAGGTTCTTCAAGAATTGAGTTCTTCATATTCCTCATCGCTTGAGGTATCTTATTTGAATCATGAAATCTTGATCTTCAGTTGCTCCCATCTTCTTTTCTCTTATTATGAGTCGAGCTTCTTCTTGTGTGTGCTCTTCCCAGAGTCTATTGAAAGTAATTACTTCCTTCTGGCACACATTCCTTGAATGAATGAATCCCATGATCCTGGGAGTCCATTCAAGGTGGTTATCACAACTTCTACATTCTCCACTTCTTCTTCTACTGCTTCAAGTTGTTCTTTTATTTGAGAGACCCTTGTAAAGTAGGACTGTATGGTCTCTACATTCTGGATCTTCACATTCTTCAACTATTTTCTCAAATTCATCTTCTAATTTATGTTCTTCCCTTCAAATAGCTTGGTCAAGGAATCAAACATATCTTTAGGTGTCTTTAGGGAATACACTTGTGTTATAAGGTGATCCTTGATTGAATTGGCAATGATCTTCTTGGCCTTGACCAAGTTCTTCTTGTGTAAGGCTTTAGCCTCATCTCCCTTTGGAACTGGAAGCTCTCCACTTATGTAGGTGTCCAATTCATTTTATTCAAGAACCAATGAAAAATTATACTTCCATGCTCAGAATTTTTCAGTTTCACCAAGATTGTCAACAAGCCGGTGTGATAGGTCATTTTGAAATGAGAACCTCAAAAGTAAATAGCAAAAGATTAGATCTTACTGATTTGAGGTGTTCATCCTAGCTCTGGAGCTCGATGATCTAGGGTTTGTCAGAGAAACCCTAATTTTATAAACTTGGAATATTTCTGATCCAATTGGATAGAAATATAGACCTCTTCAAGAGGATTTTTCCAATGTGCTCCTTTTCTGAAAACAGTGGAGGGAAGCTGCCGGAATAGGAAGCCCTAGTTTACCAATTTCTTCTGCAGAAATGTCTGATACTATTTCTATGGTATCTCTGAAAGTACTACTCCTATGTCTCTGAAATTTTGTGCTGAGGTAAAATTATCTGTCCTATTTCCAACACCATAGGTTTTACCAAAATTGGTTTCACCAATTGGGACTTATGAGTGTTTTACCAAGTTGACTTATTTGAGGACTGTCCAGCATAGTGAACTTGTACGGATTGCCACATGTCCCTGTTTCATCCTCGGTGTCAAAAAATTTTAACTCTGAAATTAAAGTTTGTGCCCTATCTAGAACATCTTGCAAAATTTTATTTTGATATTTGTAGCTCGAGATATAGCAATTTTCCCAAGGTGTCATGTTTAGGGATGAATCCTAGGAGAGGCTAGAACCCTGATTTGGAGGAAACATATCTCCCAGAATATAGTGAATCTAAGGCTGAAAGTTTTGCACAGGGTACATCAGGATTTTATATTCTTCCTATGAAAATTTTGGCCCCTGAGACTTCTTCAATATCAACATATAGAAAATGTACCGAAACTACCCGTTTTAGTATTTTAGGGTTTTCCAAGCCCGGGGTCAAACTAGGGTTTGACTTTCCCGGAGTCTTACACAACAAAAAATCTAGACCTTGATCTCTAAATTTCGATTTTGAGGAGGAGAGAAATCCTATGTTGGGCTCACTCAAAAATTCCTCTTCTATGAAAATCCCTAATTTCCTGCAGCAAAAATTGAAAATACCTGGAGTCAAATTCTGCTTCGACAGAAAGATGTGCCATTCAATGGAGAGATATCCTAGCATCCTTTTGTTGATGGATTGTGGAGAGAGACATGTAGCAGGGATTTCTCCCTTTCTACAGGGTAGGAATGGATACCTTCCATCTATAGGACGGAAGTATAGGGTTCCTGATGGTAATGCAAGAAAAATGAAACTCAAAGAAAGCAAAGGGAGAAGAAAGGAAAGATATGGAAACCTTGCACACAAGGTTAGACTCCAGGACCCTGCATACAGTTGTTAGAACATGAAATAAACCTGCAAGAAAACTGAGTTAGATAAAAACTAAAATGAAAAAGACATTAAACAATAGATTATACCTCTTGGTGGAAATGGGCCACCATACCCTAGCTTGGAGAAGCACCTCTCTCTTGGAAATGGGGGAGCTATGGCTCAAAGGGAAGATGGATAAGAGGGAGTGTGGGTGGTTTGAGAGGCAAATGGTCTCAAGGCATCCACTCAGGTAGCATAATAGTATGCAAGGGTGGAATGATTTGAGAGTGACCCCTACCCCTCTATTTATAGCTTTTTGGGGGTTTTTTAGGGTTTTAAGCCCCTGGTTGGGGATTTAGCCCCTTTTTTGGGCTTTTAGCGCCTTCCGCCCTATATTTAGCTCGTTTTGGGGTTTTAAGCTCCTTTGAGGGGTTTTAGCCTCTTTTTGGAGGATTTAGCCCCTATGAGAGCTATTTTGGCTCTTTTTAGGGGATTTTAAGCCCTTTTGCTCATTCTTAAGCCTTTTTGAGGGTGTGGGGGTCCAACGGGGTGAAATGAGGGTCATGCATGGGTGTCCTTGCATGGTGTAGGCCATGTAGAGACGAGTGAGGGATTTTTTGGATTAACAGATTGCCCCTTGATGTGTAAGGGCAGGATCTCATCGTATGGTTGACGGACATCATAAGTTTTTCTGCGGAGAGGTGGTGCTTCCTGGGATGGGGCATGGTGGCTTTTGGTTTTTGTATTAATATGGTTCCCATCAATGGGTGAGATAAAAATAATGTGTGACATGCATATGGATGAGGTGGGCATCCCCATGCTCATAAAAATGTCAAAAGAATAATGTGATCTATGCTCTATAATACAATAGTTGATCATGTACAACTGATGATACAATAATTGTTGCCTCAATTAGAGGCTGAATACAATACTGATGTGAAGAAATGCTATGTTGGATCCATGGAATTCTCATGGAATGCTACATCTTCATGACTGATATCCTACTAGATCTGGAATGGTACATAGCTGTATGGACTCACTGATGGAAAGTAAGAGTCGCTGTGGTACAAGTATGTTTCATCAATCATAAATCTATATAGAAGCACTGCTGGGGCTTCTGAACATTGTCTCCAACGCAACCCAGAAATCATAAGGGACATAAACCTATTTAGGTCCCTTGAATAGGCTCATCAATGTGCTAGAGTCAGGTGACATCCAGGGTGTTCGACCAAATACTACACGGACCAATACCCTGTACGAATATCAATGGTGCGATGATGTAGTTAGAGTCGAGCACATGAGAAATATCCATCCTGAGAGGCACTAAGGACTCCTCTCAAGTGGTCCAAGCAACTCATCAATGAGGTTAATGAAACTAGGATATAAGGACCTCTAGTTCTATCCTCTGGAATACATGTTTTGTCATTGACAAAGGGAGACCTGCCCCTAGTCAAGGCAGTGGTGTTTCCTTGACCAAAAGCGTGAGGGAGATGACCAAAAGATGTGAGACAATCTGAGGACTGACCCACTGAATGGGGGGGGAAGGGAAGGAGTTGAATAGGGGCAGAGGGAGCGTAGTAGACTCAAAATTCCTTTGTTCATAGTATGATGATAGGGTAGACTAGGAAGCAAATGAAACTGACTCATGGGAAAGGGATCATAGCTGTAATACCGAGCATGTAACTGTAGATGGGAAATAGTTGGGGGAGGTAGACACTTTTGATTTTGATGGAATCCAAGGAAGACACATTGCAGAGTACTCTAAACAAAGGTGACCCAAAGTGGGAATGTTGCCAAACTATTATTTGTGGGGTGGTGTCTAGAGACACCGTTGTGGTACGATCTCATGGATTTTTGGAGAGCCCGAGAAATTAAATGCTCGATGATGCTTTCAATTTTAGAGAGTTTGAAAGCATGAAGAAGACTCCAGTGGGAGCTCTTTTTCATTGGTAGTCTATTGTGCCCGAAAAAGGATAAAGGTATACATAGGAGAGCTCTCTCGTCCTTTTAGGGGATGGGAGACTTCTTTACCGTTGGTATTCCTGTCAGTCTGGAAAAGGTTAAACCTATACTGACTGGAAGGTCATTTAGATACTTTTACGAGCATGAATGAAACCAAGTTTGCTCAACAATATTTTCTTGATGAGAAGGATGGAAAAGAGCTTAACGACAACCCATGGTGAGTTTTTTCATAAAGTTCGGCCCCTCTGTCGAGAAAGCATAAAAGTATGCAGAGGGGAATGGTCTTAGCTTGAATGTACCAAGGTGGTCCTTTTCATTTGATGGTCTATATAGTCCGCAAAAGGAGATAAATGAGACGATGTAGGCATGCTTTACTATACTTTAACGAGCGGGAAAGGAAGTAGCTATGCTCGACAATCTTTTCATTCTTTTAGGAGTCAGAAAAGAGATTAAAAGAAACTCCAGTATGGTCAACCGACCGAGGAGGAACAGGTGGTGCCCCTATGTCGGGACAGTGGAAAGTGGTCCAAATGTCGTCTGTGCAGTATGGATGGAGCAGGAGGCTCTTAAACATACCAATATATGCATGGGATACATCGTGGTAGAGGCACGCAAACCGAGGTGGATCTCGGACAGAGGTCAAGAGAGTTGTGTGTGAATTGTGATGGACAGACTTGACTACATGTGATGTGAGTGCAATTCCAGAGGTAGTTATATGTCAAATGCATGCAAAGGAAATGATTTATTCTCTAGATGGTGGTCTGGAGATCCGCATAAGGTGCGGTGGATGGATTAGACAGCTATATGCTAAAAATCAAAATGATGTGCCTTACGGGCGGTGGCCCGAGAACCCACATGAGTGGCAGAAGGCAAGTGTGACACAAGTACAGGTCTGGAGACACTTGTATCATGATGTGGTATGTGAACCATGGTAACTCTCAGGAAGTGGCCCTGAAAATTACATATTAAGCATAAGACGATGATCTCATTAAATATATAGGGCAGAATCTTGAGCTCGGAGGTGTGAGAGGTCTCTCAAACAGATTCCGGGTGGCTCTACCTAGCAGCTAATGGTGCTTCCCCTAATGGGGGTCTCTGATTTGTGGTAAAAACGTTGCAAAATAAAAATGGACAAGACTATGTTACAAGCTGAACTGCCGTCACTTAAAGAGGTGACGTTAGAGGGAAAGTGGTTTTTACTTTCAGGGGATCAACAATGATTCCCTTGTGTGACGCAATGAACCCTAGGAGATGGCCCATTGGGACACAAAAAACACACTTGAAAGGGTTCAAGTGGATTTTGTACTTGCGACATCGTAGGAAGGCTTGCCACAAGTCATCTACATGTTGTGCTTGTTTATGTGACTGTGTAATGAGGTTGTCAAGATAGACCAACATGATGTGGATGAGGTCACAGAAACAGTGTGTCATGGCATGCTTGAAGGTGGCTCCAGTGTTCTTCAAACCAAAGGGCATTACTCGATAGGAGAATGTGCCCCACGGGGTTGTGAATGCAGTCTTGTAATGATCTTCTTTCTGGATCTGGATTTGGTTATATCCGGAAAACCCATCCATGAAGGAAAAAACCTCATGTCTGACGCATGCATCGATAATCTGATCGATGAAGGGTGTTGGGAGGTTTCCTTTGGGACACGCCCCATTTAGATCGTGGAATTCTGTGCAAATGTGGATGGTACCCTGTTTTTTATTAATGGGAACAGGATTAGAAACCTAAGTGGTGTACACAATGGGGTAAATGAAGCCGACTGTGCGCAACTTCTCTATCTCGGCTTTGACCGTGGCCACTTTGGAAGGATGGATGGGCCGCTGCTTTTGGCACACGGGGGCCACATCAAGCCATGTGTTGATGTGGTGTTTCATGATGGATGGATCCAACCTAGGCATTTCAGTGTATGACTGGGAAAAGATGTTGCGGAAGTCTTGGAAGAGAGCTTTGTAGGCAACAACTTCTTCTCGGGAGCAGGATGCCCCCAACATAATTTCTTCAACAACCTCAGGACTGGTTGAGATGTTGATTTTAATGGTTGGCAAGATGTTGGCCATGTTCCCTTCTTTGAAGGTGTATAGTGCCAGAATGGGGTTTTTGAACTAGTCAACTTTCCCATGAATGAAATATTTGGTTTCCACAGAAAACTGGTCAAACTGCGACACAAGTTCTTCGGAGAGGAAGAACGAGTGATGGTGGATGTCATTCCATCGGTATTCTGGGGCAGTTAAGGATTCAAGTATCTCCTCATCATCGTGGAAGCAATGAAGAGATAGGTCTGATGGACCGTCATTGGCAGTGGCGACAATAGGGTCAGTAGAACTAGACATCATGTAAATGGACATGGTGTCCAAAGAAGGAGGTGGGGGTGAACTTCTTCGATCAGGGTGATCTCAGATTCAAGGGAATGTTGACGAAGGTCGACTAAATCCATTCGGAACTCAGGAAAGTCTTGGCAGTGGTGAGAATAGTGTCCATACAGTCCGCAAAGGGTGCAAGCATGGTTTGTTCTCAATGAATTGTTTCTCACTATTGGCACGCTTGGAAGTTCAACCACAGGGAGGTTTTCAGTTGTATCCATGGCATCCAAATGCACGTGAATCATAGGAATCTCAGGGTAGTTCTAGGTTAGATGGCCCTATTCTTTGCAAATGACGCAAGGAGGGATCTGTCGAGGTTCAACGGTAGCTTTTGCATTCTTTTCCCTGGCCCTTTTTGGGTGGGGCAGTATAGGTGCGATTTTTGGTTTTTGCGGGCCGGGTGGAGGATGAGATTCGACCACAATGGGTTGCACAGGGGTTAATACTACCTAGGGAATTGGTCGTTGAGCTGGTGGATCAAGATACCACATGGGAATTCCTAATGTAAAGTTGGGTAAGTTTAAGGTGGCCATTACTAGCTTGCTCATGACACCAGGCAGGGGAAAGAGGAAGGAAATTGTGTGGACTGGGGAGGAGCTCAAATAAATCCTTGCTGGTTGTATGTGGGGATGAGGTTGTGGTTGCATTGTGCATAATGCTGCAGCTGCAAATGATGTTACGGCTATTGTTGATGTTGTGGCTGCGGATGGTGTTGTGGTTACGGTTGGGGCTGCGGCTACGGTTGTTGTTTGGGTGCAACGGTGCTGGATGAGAGCATGCACAAGTCTGTAGTCTTGTTAGGTGTCGTTGGTGGTGACACTAAGGGGAAATAAGTCATCATGGTGGTACCGACAAACAACCCAGGGCCCACATTCAACAATGGGGAGGCTGGTATTGTGTCAACCATGGTGTTGACCGCAGGGATAACATTGGCATATGTGGTCATCCCTTGCAGATAAATGGTGTTGATCATAGGGATAACGTTGGTGGGTGTCATTAGCCCTTGTGGATTGTGATAATTCATTTGGTCAACCATTACGATTTTCCCTTTGTGGGGGAACATCATGAGACAGAAGACAGTTGATGCTATAGCTCTCATGGAGTACATATAACTTCTTCCACGGACAAGGTTATAGTCCAATTGAGCGTTGAAAACCTCTATGTCAATCAAAATTGTCTTCCTGGTTAATGTGATGGGGACATGGAGGAGGATTCCTTGGGCTTTAGTGGGATGGCCATCATAAGCCCGCAGAGTTGTGGAGGATGGTTGCAGAATTGGGGATCCAAGTTTCTGCCAGACTAGGGTAGACATAACACACGTGGATTTCCCCTCATCCACTATGCACCAGTGCACAACCAAATTCCAGATAGACACTAGGATTTGAAAGGAAATGGTTGATGGAATTCGCGGTGATCCATTCTCCGTGTCGAATGTGATCAACCTGGAGTCAGAGGGTTCTACGGCCCCAAGGGCGGCTAGTTAGGATTTCCACTACATTGGGAAAGTTTTGAGTACCTCAAGAGCGGACATGGTGGTAGGTGTTTGGGCCAAATCATCCATGATGCTATAGCTGACAGCAGCTCTAGCCGTGGCGTTATTGGAAACCTAGTGTCTGGGGGGGCGCAGGAAAGGGGGTAACTGAAGAGGTGCATTGACTGTTTTAGACGTAGATGTTGCTGATGTGTTAGTAGGTTCGGTGTTGGTTCTGTATTGATTTTATCTAGTTTGTAGATTGACCTCTTCATTTGTCATATCTAGCATGTGGTGGACACCTATTTCTACTGTGGGAGGTTCCCCTGGAGCATTGGAATTGGGTTGGGGAGGGGGTGAGGTTGCCACTAATCCTTGGAGTGGTAATGGGTTTTGAAGCACCATAGGAGGAGGTCCTTGGGGTGTCGGGTTGGGTTGGGCTTGATCCATTGTATTGGTGGCATATTGAACCTCAATTCTAATGGCCTGCTTAGCGTGACCCATGAAGGGACACTCAAATGTGTAGTTCCTGTAGACCTCACATAGTGTGCACGATTGGTTTGTCCGCAATGGAGCGTTGTGTCTTGGTGCATTTGGTCGTTGAGGATTTTTGGCAAGCCATTTTTCCGTGGCATTGTTGGGAGGATTTGGTTGTTGACCACCTCCCTACGATTGATTTTTACCTTGGTTCTAGGGTCGATTATTCCTGACTTTCCCTTGTTGGTTATTGGGGGCTGGTTGGTTGGGATGGTTTTGTTGTGCAAACACCTGTCCCAATGGAGTAGGTGGAGCAGGGGTGGGGGATTTAACTACTTGCATCGGTGGTGCATAGTATATTTGGGTGTGTGTCGGTGCCACAAATGTGGGCATTTGTCCCGTGTATTGCTCTATCGTCCAAGCTAATGCCTGGGCCTGCTGCAGTGGTGCAGGTTGTGCATAACAAGTTGTGTCTCTGGAATGGGACATCATTCTTGCATAGTCCAGAGTTTGGTTTTGGTAAGAAACACTAAGGGCGTTGCTTGGTTGTGGCGGTATTGTAGATGGTGTCGGACGGTGTTGTGGTTGGTGAGAGACATAACCTATGATGCCATCTATAGCATGGGATGACCCCGGTGCATCCCGGTAGGAGGTGCCTACATGGGGAGCATCTGGAATGACAGTGTAAAGGTATCCAGACTGTGCATAGATCAGATCAAACTGTTGGGATTTTAAGATGGCCTCCTCTTCGGATTGGGGACGTTCGGATGCGACGTCCTTTGCTATAGGTGGGAGCAAGGTTTTAAGGAACTAATCCAGGAAGATCCTATCATCAAGTTGGATCTTACACAAACTATGGCATCGCTACCACTCATGGATGTGGTCAGTTATGTGGGTCACAGTATTCTAGCGGCAAGATAACAAGAGATCCACCCCTTCGTCATATCTGATGGGGAGTTGGAAATATTGCAGGAACATGAAAGCCAAGGAGTTGAAATCTGAGTACTTGTCTTGTGGTAGCTCAATGTACCACTTGGCTACAGCACCTGTGAGGGTGCATTGGAATAGTCTTATCCTGATCGAATCATCTATGATGTTGTTTGATGAGCACCATATATGAAATGTCATGATATGGTTTTGGGGGCACTCCCTTGCCTTCCCTTCAAACTTGGGAATGTCTGAGGGAAGTTTGGTTGGCATGGGAGGCCAAAATGTTTGATGGTGGATAGGGTCATTTGTTAACCGAGCCAAGTCAGGCAAGTTGAGATGTGCCATGAAAGGAAGGTTTGACCCCAGGTTGATGTGAGATGGGGAAGCCATGGTGGTGGGGTTCATACGTACATGATGCACCTACATAACTGGGGGTACTTGTGGCACCATTGTGGATGGGCCAATGCTCCCAAGTGTGGTAGGAGGGGCAGTGTAGGTGGAAGGGCCACTTCCTCCATGTATGACAAGTGGGACAGTGTGGGTTGAAGGCATACTACCCCAATGTGTTGCAGGTGGGACAACATGACTAGTCAATATGGGTCGTGGTAGCTGGCTTATGACAGTTTGCATGACCATTCTGGGGCCACCTGTAGGGGTGTTTGTGGTGGTTTGCGATGTGTAGATGGGTCCAATAGAAATTACTACGGTGAAAAATGGATCTGTTTTTGCACCAGCCATAGGGCTTGATGGTGCAGTGTGTAGATCTGGTTCAGACCGATATGGGTCTGAATCTGAATCAGAGGTTGTGTGGCCTTTTGATAGTGTAGAAGGTCATCGAGAATGGTCTTGATGATGTCTATTTAATCACCCGTACTGTGGTGGTTCACCTCTTAGGCGTGAGGAAGAGCATGAGGGATCAATCATGTCAGATTTGTATGTCAAAATGGTGGTAATGATTTTTGGACCAAGATTTTAATGGCTTCCTATTGGCTTCAGGTGGTCTCTCGGCCACCAAGGCTGCCAGAAGATAGCTCTTGGCTTTTTCCTCATGGGAGTCCTAGTCAATCGGTGGAGGTCGTTTCCTATTTCGCTTGGCAATTCCTCTCAGTGGCCAGCTACTTTGGGGTTCCTGTGGTACTCCTCACAATGACTTTCTGGGCTGAGCCCAAGTACTTCCCATGGTGAAGGCAGTCAGGGACTTATGTCCTCAAAGACTACAGATGTTTAACTTAGTTTAAATTGTAAATTTTACTGGCTCACTCAGCGTCATGAACTGAGTTGGGTTGATTTATATGGTATGGTGTATATGTCTTTTGTTTTTCTGTTATATCTAGTGGCTGCTTAAATGGTTTATGAATATTCTACAGAGTTCATAACATTGTGAATGAAAGCAATAAATAGTAATAAGAAATTTTTAGACATGTACCATTTGTGATCTTGAACTATGATAGCCTGACTAGGTGACTACCCTGCACCTATATTTCTCTTCAACTAGGAGAGGGTGTTGGGATCTCAACACAATGGGACTAAGCCCATCCATAGCTCCACAGGTCACCCTTCGAATACAAGGTTGGTCAATAGGGAGGACGCTGAGCGTCGTGAGAAGCCCTCCTTCACTACCCCCTCTACCTTCCAATTCAACCGTTTTTAGTGGCTTTGAAAAATAATAGGTGAAGTGCCTATTACTATACGAGCTTCACCCTTCATATTATCCTAGAATACCCCAAAGGGTGATGACTGGGTAGAGGAGAAAGGGTTAGGCAAGATGTTGATTTTAAGTAAATTTTAATCAAGCTATGTTCATTAACCCATTAACCATTGATTTACACTTTGATTTACACATTCTGCAAATGAAATGAAAAGAAACAAAAAAAGAAATAGTTTTGATGGACAGAGGTGGTGGGCTGCATTGACAGTCCCAATAGAAGCAAACAGTCAAGCCCAAAAATGGGTCGCGCACCTGTAAAGGTCAAATTTTTGTGAAGTGGATTGTGATCAAACCGTGAGGAATTACCTCAAACGGTTGAAAACCCACTTTGGAAACGGGCCCCTTTACCCCTTATAGAAAACAAATTTACAAATAGATCAACTATTTGGGCCAAAAACAAGCCCAAACACAGGTGAATTTTCAGAAATTTTTGCACAGTTGAGTGATTTGCAAATCACATAATGACCAAAAGTAACCGGTACTGTGGACAAATGGGCTTAGATTGGCCTTGAGGAGGCTTGAAAGTAACTAGAAATGCAAATAAATAGATATGTAAGCTAGATTTAATAGAAATTTAAACTAGGGAAAAAAAGCAAAATTAAAAACTGAAACTTGTAAAAACACTCCTGGGATCCTATCGGATCGACCTGGTATGGCTGCCAATTCTGTAGCAAGGATTTCTCCCTTGCTATAGGGCAGGAAATGCTACCTTCCATCTATAGGATGAAAGGATAGGGTTCCTGATGGTAATGCAAGAAAAACGACACTGAAAGAAAGCAAAGCGAGCAGAAAGGAAAGATATGGAAACCCTACACACAAGGTTAGACTCCAGGACCCTGCATACAGTTGTTAGAACATGAAATAAACCTATAAGCAAACTGAGTTAGACAAAAACTAAAATGAAAAATACATTAAACAACAGATTATACCTCTTGGTGGAAATGGGCCACCATACCCTAGCTTGGAGAAGCACCTCTCTCTTGGCAATGGGGGAGCTATGGCTCAAAGGGAAGATGGATGAGAGGGAGTGTGGGTGGCTTGAGAGGAAAATGGTCTCAAGGAATCCACTTGGGTAGCATAATAGTATGCAAGGGAGAAATGATTTGAGAGTGACCCCCACCTCTCTATTTATAGCTTTTTTTGGGTTTTTTAGGGCTTTAAGCCCTTGGTTGGGCTTTTAGCCCCTTTTTTGGGATTTTAGCCCCTTTCACCCTATCTTTAGCTCCTTTTGGGGTTTTAAGCTCGTTTTAGGGGTTTTAGCCCCTTTTTGGAGGCTTTAGCCCCAATGAGAGCTATTTTGGCTCTTTTTTGGGGATTTTAAGCCCTTTTGCTCATTCTTAAGCCTTTTTGAGGGTGTCGGGGTCCAACGGGGTGAAATGTGAGTCATGCATGGGTGTCCTTGGGTGGTGTAGGCCATGTAGAGATCAGTGAGGGATTTTTTGGGTTAACAAGACCCAAAAATTAAGAAGCCCTAGCTTTTGCAGCTGCATCGTGTCTTCTTCTCAGATTAGCTCTGATACCATGTTAGATTTTTATCATTTAAGCAATATGATCTTAGGATCTTATCTGAGAGAATTACATGCACAAAAATAATCACAAGAGACAATAGAGACAAATAATTTTCCTCGGGGAAACCATAAAGGAGAAAACCCCGCAGCTTCCTCAAAGATAGAATGAGCCCCAGTTGAGTGAGTGAGTGTTGTGTAGAAATGAGGAGAGACTCACTTCTATTTATATTCTTTCATTCGCTTTATTTCCACTCCAAAAAGTTGGTCACACCTAACCATTACTTACCAGGGTCGACTTTTGTAGGAGATTCTAATAACCCTAGTGCCCCACAACTGTAGGGACTTTAACCTCTAATCAACAAGGAGGGTTAACCTTAACTCAATTGTGGGGACTATTGTCCTGACTTACAACGAAAGGTTAACCTCATTGAATTTACATGACTTTATTATATTAATCACTCTCCCGATAGGAACATCAGGGTACAATGAAATACAAATTATTATACCGATAGGAACATTGAGGTACAATATAAGATATACAAGTGAATACATTCTGAAGTTATAAATACATAAACAAGCTTATGCTCAATGTCAACATGGAAGGCTTCAGGGCTTATGCCCAACACTTCCAAATACTATATTTTCATGTGTTCCAGAGATTCTAACTCAACACAAATGTAAGTACTCATGTGCTCCAAAGCTCCTCGTTCAACACAAAACATTAATTACCCATGTGCTCCAGAGCTCCTCGCTCAACACAAAAAATTAATTGCCCATGTGCTCCAGAGCTCCTCGCTCAACACAAACATCTCATCAATCATGTGCTTTAGGGTCCACACCCAAGACAAACAAGCATATATATATATATATATATATATATATATATATATATATATCATCAACAATTGGCTTATGCCCAATATATAAAACAAATCATCATGCTCATAAGCAGTGGGGTCTTCGACCCGATATATCAAAAATAAAATATCAAGACAACATCATAATCAATAGGCTCATGCCTATAACTATTAGTTCCAATATTTGGGATATTACAATGAGCCTATTGATTATGATGTTATCTTGATGTTTTATTTTGATATATTGGGTCGAAGACCCCACTTCATATGAACATGATGATTTGTTTGTGTTGGGCGTGGACCCTGAAGCACATGATTGATGAGATGTTTTGTGTTGAGAAAGGAGCTCTGGAGCACATGAGTAATTGATGTTGTGTTGAGTGAGAAGATCTGGAGCACATGAGAATTTATATTTGTGTTGAGCGTGAAGCTCTGGAACACATGAAAAGATAAGTTGGAAGTGTTAGGAATAAGCCCTGGAGCCTTCCATGTTGATGTTGAGCATAATCTCTTGAACATCGGATCCTTGGCCATTGTATCCCTAGGTGTATCGTACAAGTACTTCCTAGCATTAGTGTTGAGCGAAGAGCTTTGGAATTGCACTAAATTTGCAACTCGCTATTTTTAGCGTTGAGTATGGGCTATGGAAAGCACTAGCATTTACTAAAAAGAATAAAACATTCCCGAGTGAAAAACGACTCGAGAAAAATATTGATCTCATATGACTTATTTATAAGTGATTAAATGAAATTTTGAATTTATGTATTCTCATCAAGTACTGGAGAGCTACCGTGTTATATGAGGGAATCCAACAAGCAAGGATGTTTAGAGTTTCCTAGCCTAGTAGACCTAACCATCTACCTGATGACCCTAATGAAGAAAGTGTCATAAGTCTAGGGATCATAGTATATGATGCCCAAAGACAAATGTTAACAAATGTTATATTATTATGTATTTTATACATGGCATGTATAAAGAATAAATATAGTTTTAATATTATTAATATAAGAAAGAAGGAAAAGCTCAATCCATTATTATTTATTACTAAAAGATAATAAATAGTATAATATCTACAAAACTCTAATTAGGAACTAGATAAAAGTTCCTAAGTTAAAG
Source organism: Pseudotsuga menziesii (assembly GCA_001517045.1). Lineage (NCBI taxonomy): Eukaryota > Viridiplantae > Streptophyta > Pinopsida > Pinales > Pinaceae > Pseudotsuga > Pseudotsuga menziesii. The sequence goes on along the minus strand of LPNX010872279.1, from coordinate 355,736 downwards.
TATTAAAAATTACCCAAATTAATTAAAAAGGGTTAAATCAAGAAATCAAGGATTCTTGATTTAATTGTCCCTTTGACTGAAAATTCTATCTATAAAGTCTCAAGCCAAGGAAAGGCTTGGGGATGTGATCTATATTTTGGGAGTCATTATTCTGCATGTTTTATTTCTCAAGTGAATTATTGGTGAACAATTTTCTGAAAGGAAAAAGGAGAACTGATCCAGACCTGAAATACCAGTTAGGAAAACCCTAACTTAGGATATCTAAGCTACTTGCATATTAGAACCAGCTCAAGGGGATCCGCATTGAAACCAGGAATCGTTCTGAGTCATGGTTGGGTGGAACGTGGTAGTTACCAAGTGATTCGGTCATCTAATACTAAGGTCAGATCTGCCTATGAATTGTTAAAGCTGGTTATTTGAGTGTGCAGGTTTCAACCATTAAAGGAGCTTAAATTTACACGTATGAGATCTGTTTTTGCCAGAAATTGTTTCTAAGGCTGGAGAAACAAGCCAACACAATCTCAAGAGTAAAACTCAACAAATAAAGCAAAGTTTAGGGTTTTTGGTATGATTTAAATGGTTGTAAGCTTCAAGAACAGTCAGGGAATACATTCAAAAGAAAAGTAACAACTAAATCATAAACAGAAACTGATAAAGATGCATAACATATCACATAAGATCCAGCAAAAAGACTATGCTGAGGTTCATACATAAAGGATAAGCATTACCAGAAAATACACATTAACTAGCAATGAATTTATCATTTAAGAAACTAAACAAGTTTAATAACAAAGCCAACATAGACAAACTGAAGGGGAAAAAGTCATATATCTCATTATTTATCAGCAAATGCTTATAAGAGTTTCAGTACATATCTCTGAACAAGTTTGCAGACAAAATAGTCTTGTAAACCTCCTGATGCTCCCAAAAATCAGAACCCTTCTTCAGTCCCTTTGTCCCTCTTTTATAATTACAAAGAAGTAGTTCTATCTCCCCTTCATTAGGTATAAATTGAAACTACTCAGCAGTTACATTAACTAACTAACTCAACTAATTGACTAAAAATAGCAAATCGGATTCCTCGCAAATATGGCGAATTTCTGGAAAATAGGTGTCAAAGAAGCTTCCATATCTCTCAATTGGTGACACCTGTGTAAACACTGAGAGAGGTTTTTTTAAATGGGTCCGTGATGGACAAAAATATCTCTTGGTTTTTAAAAATTCATCTCCAATTGATCAGAATATTCCCCGCAAGATGAACACTAAAACAGGAAAATATTAAAAATTTAAAATCCCTGGAAAATAGGCTGCGAAGATTAAATTGTATCTTTCAAAACTTGACACCTGTGTAAAAACTGAGAGAGGTTTTTGTGAATGGTTATGTGATGAACAAAAACCTCTCTTTTTTTTAAAAAATTCATCTCCAATTTATCATAATATTCCCCGCAAGATGAACACTAAAACAGGAAAATATTAAAAATTTAAAATCCCTGGAAAATAGGCTGCAAATATTAAATTGGATCTTTCAAAACTTGATAGATGTTACAAAATTGAGAGAGGTTTTTGTATATGTGTATCTTATGAACCAAAAAATCTTTTTTTTTTCAAAAATTCCTCTCCCTTAGCTCGTGGTCGGCATTTTACTTCAATGATCCAAAACAGGAAAAACTGAGCAGAATTCTCAGTGATCTCTTCTTCCTGTACAGTAATTTCTTCTGTGACAGCAACTTTATTTTCACTGGAAACTTTTGCTATGAAAACTATGCATTGAACCCTCTGATACACTAAGAGACATGAAATTGAGATGTCCATTGCAGGCTTGTACAAGGAAACCGGAAAGTCCATCAAATGTTTCTAGCTTGGAAGCCAATTTCTCTGCTATTACTATGGGAGAAACTTCTTGTGATCTATCTTTGTGACCTTTGGCATCCAATGAAAAATCACATGTACTATTTATGTTTTCTAAAGTAGAAAATTCTCTGCACAGTAAAACTTTACATAAATGATCTCAGCCACCGGCTTCTCAGATTAACTGAACACTGTTTGTTTGTTGGATGAGAAGATATATAAAACATAACAATCTCCAATCTATTCATATTATGCTTCCTGTAGTCTTAGCATCAAAAATGAGAATAGGTCTTCATGTAATCTCGGCTATTCAGCTCTTTCATTGCGTTGTGTATAAGTAGCAGACTCTTTTGTGAAGTTTAAGCACCATAAAATGCACAATTTTTCACCCCATCCTCTTTTCAAACTTCAACAAAGGAATGGTTCAATATAGAGCTATTTTTCAATCTTCCACTCAGCAGAACATCTCAGAATGTCTTAAACGGCTATCTCTTCAAAAGGAATCCCTTTTAAAGACATAATTTAACATTTCCCTTAACTAATTTTGACAGAAACGACTTCAAGGAGAAAGCCCCAACTCTGCTCTATAACAGCAACCTCCGATTTTTTGGAAGATGTCTTCGTTCCAGCGTCTCCACCAGCTCCATAATATTTAATTTAGAACATCTTCCCTGAAAGTCTTTCCTTATTTCGCTCACTCTCATCATTTTCCAGAAAGTTGCATCCAGTTGCCAGAACATTTGCCAGAATCTCCCTCACATGAGACTGACGCCTGTTTACATGAAAAAAACTTGGCAAAACATATATCAAATGTGACCAATGATTTATTTAACACTTTAGCAGCGAAATCCCCAAAAAATCGGACTGAAAAATGACCATTCTGGCAAAAACAATTTTCCTGTAGCGCGCCT
>LPNX010872279.1:329658-352006 GCA_001517045.1 Pseudotsuga menziesii | reverse complement strand
CCCCAAACATCCATAGTAGGTACTGAATTTGGAAAACCTGGAATATCAGAAAAATTTAAAGGTGCAAACCTTCGAGCCACAATAGCTTCCATGGACATTAGACCGTGCATTTTGAAATAGTGGAGTCGCCAATCAATTTTTCAAGAGAGATTTTGTTTCTTCTTCTCAGAAAGAGAAAGGGGTGACAGTAGTTCAAATTAATTAGGGCTGCATAAAGCTGGGGATGACTGAAACTTTCTAATTCTTCCAACTTCTCTAGTAGCCACTGTGTCAAACTTTGGTGAAAAATAGCCTTCAAAAAGTACTGGTTTAAGTTCACCTCTTAAACCAGGAAAACTGATAAGTATCCCAGGGAAGATATGCTTCAGCTTCGTCCCCAGCAATGGCGCCAAAGATGTTTGTGCCAGAAATTGTTTCTAAGGCTGGAGAAACAAGCCAACACAATCTCAAGAGTAAAACTCAACAAATAAAGCAAAGTTTAGGGTTTTTGGTATGATTTAAATGGTTGTAAGCTTCAAGAACAGTCAGGGAATACATTCAAAAGAAAAGTAACAACTAAATCATAAACAGAAACTGATAAAGATGCATAACATATCACATAAGATCCAGCAGAAAGACTATGCTGAGGTTCATACATAAAGGATAAGCATTACCAGAAAATACACATTAACTAGCAATGAATTTATCATTTAAGAAACTAAAAAAGTTTAATAACAAATCCAACATAGACAAACTGAAGGGGAAAAAGTCATATATCTCATTATTTATCAGCAAACGCTTATAAGAGTTTCAGTACTTATCTCTGAACAAGTTTGCAGACAAATTAGTCTTGTAAACCTCCTGATGCTCCCAAAAATTAGAACCCTTCTTCAGTCCCTTTGTCCCTCTTTTATAATTACAAAGAATTAGTTCTATCTCCCCTTCATTAGGTCGAAATTGAAACTACTCAGCAGTTACATTAACTAACTAACTCAACTAATTGACTAAAAATAGCAAATCAGATTCCTAGCAAATATGGCGAATTTCTGGAAAATAGGTGTCAAAGAAGCTTTCATATTTATCAATTGGTGACACCTGTGTAAAACCTGAGAGAGTTTTTTGTAAATGGGTCCATGATGGACAAAAACCTCTCTTTGTTTTTAAAAATTCATCTCCAATTGATCATAATATGTCCCGCAAGATGAACACTAAAACAGGAAAATATTAAAAATTTAAAATCCCTGGAAAATAGGCTGCAAAGATTAAATTGTATCTTTCAAACCTTGACACCTGTGTACAAAATGAGAAAGGTTTTTGTGAATGGGTCCATGATGAACAAAAAAATCTCTTGGTTTTTAAAAATTCATCTCCAATTGATCATAATCTTCCCCGCAAGATGAACACTAAAACAGGAAAATATTAAAAATTTAAAATCCCTGGAAAATAGGTTGCAAAGATTAAATTGGATCTTTCAAACCTTGATAGTTGTTGCAAAAATGAGAGAGGTTTTTTTAGATGTGTATCTTATGAACAAAAAAATCTTTTTTTTTTCAAAAATTCCTCTCCCTTAGCTCGTGGTCGGCATTTTACTTCAATGACCCAAAATAGGAAAAACTGAGCAGAATTCTCAGTGATCTCTTCTTCCTGTACAGTAATTTCTTCTGTGACAGCAACTTTATTTTCAATGGAAACTTTTTCTATGAAAACTATGCATTGAACCCTCTGATACACTGAGAGACATTAAATTGAGATGTCCATTGCAGGCTTGTACAAGGAAACTGGAAAGTCCATCAAATGTTTCTAGCTTGGAAGCCAATTTCTCTGCTATTACTATGGGAGAAACTTCTTGTGATCTATCTTTGTGACCTTTGGCATCCAATGAAAAATCACATGCACTATTTATGTTTTCTAAAGTAGAAAATTCTCTGCACAGTAAAACTTTACATAAATGATCTCAGGTACCAACTTCTTAGATTAACTGAACACTGTTTGTTTGTTGGATGAGAAGATATATAAAACATAACAATCTCCAATCTATTCATTTTATGCTTCCTGTAGTCTTAGCATCAAAAATGAGAATAGGTCTTCATGTAATCTCGCCTATTCAGCTCTTTCATTGCACTGTGTATACGTAGCAGACTCTTTTGTGAAGTTTAAGCACCATAAAATGCACAATTTTTCACCCCATCCTCTTTTCAAACTTCAGCAGAGGAATGGTTCAATATAGAGCTATTTTTCAATCTTCCACTCAGCAGAACATCTCAGAATGTCTTAAACGGCTATCTCTTCAAAAGGAATCCCTTTTAAAGACATAATTTAACATTTCCCTTAACTAATTTTGATAGAAACGACTTCAAGGAGAAAGCCCCAACTCTGCTCTATAACAGCAACCTCCGATTTTTTGGAAGATGTCTTCGTTCCAGCATCTCCACTAGCTCCATAATATTTAATTTAGAACATCTTTCCTGAAAGTCTTGCCTTATTTCGCTCACTCTCATCATTTGCCAGAAAGTTGCATCCAGTTGCCAGAACAGTTGCCAGAATCTCCCTCACATGAGACTGACGCCTGTTTACATGAAAAAAACTTGGCAAAACATATATCAAATGTGACCAATGATTTATTTAACACTTTAGCAGTGAAATCCCGAAAAAATCGGACTGAAAAATGACCATCCTGGCAAAAACGATTTTCCTGTAGCGCGCCTTTGTTAGTTTTTTGATCCAGCGCTACAGGAATAATTTAAAACCCAATTTTGTCTCTATTTAGTCATTTTTTCCATTTTGAATACAGTTCAAAGGACAAACTATACTCATGATATGATTTGTGAATCCATTATTCAATATATTGACCTTTAGAACCCTTCAAAAGCTTAAAAGAACAAAACTAAATAAAAATCTGAAGGTAAAAATTGAAAATTTCACTAAAAATCTAAAAATTTCCACAGTAAGTAAAAGAGTAAACTCAAGCAAATATGCAAGCTAAAATAAAAATGACAATCAAACATAAAATTTGAAGAAACAAGTTCCTGACTTAACAAGATCCTAGACTGCCTATTTCATTTTCTAGAATAAATGCTGGATAAATTATGCAAATGTTTACATTTTAAATTCTAACCCTATTTGTTTTTTTTTGTTTAAATCTTCTAGGGTTTACATTTTAAATTATAACCCTAGGCCGTAATTTATTTCCTATGCTAGATTTATGCAGGGTTTGTTCATCTAGTTCACTTTTCTAAATTTAATTCATGTATAAATATCCATCAAGGGTTTTTCACCTTAGTTTTACTTCTCTATTATATTTACGGTTTAAAAATGTGCTTCCTACAAACTAGGTTTTATTTCAGATCTATTACATAATTGTTCTTTGGCCTACATACTCTACTGACAGATTTCATTTGTCAGCAGAGCCATGTTTAATTAAATACTAGTTCAGATCTAAAGCTTCTTTTAAAACCTAGATTAGCATTATCTAATTATAATAAACAATAAGATAACCAGTATAGTATATATATATATATTAACAGTTATAAAATAGAAGTATAAATCCAAGCTACCAACACATTAATTACGTCTAAAAACAAATTATGAATATCCCATACTAAATCTATGATAAGGATCAGCGAAGACCTTTCAAGGTCTGTACAAATAAATCTCCTGCCAATAACCAAATCTTTTTCATTAAATAAATATTACCTTAAAACTAATTAAAAAAACAAGAAAATCGAAACCCTAAATGGTCCATGATTTATAAATAATTATACTAGTACTTTTACAAAGCTTAAACAGTAATACCATTGCCAACGTTATAAACCTTGGCATAAATATACAAATTCAATCCATCTAAAACATTATAAATATGCATAATATGAATCGCACCCATAAGTTATAAGGGCCAAATAAAAACCACATTATTATTTTATACACAGAAATCATATAATAACCAAGCAATTGCACCAAGGTCACAAGAACGAATCCTGTAGACCCCCATCGCATTTTCGCATACATAAAACACAGTGCTCATTATATGAAAAAAACGTAATAACCTTTATTCCCAGTGATCCATTTATAAACCTCATCAAAAGCAACGACCCACGATCGAATCCTGTGGAGTTTTTTTATATTCCACAGAGCCAAGCTATACACAATTTGTATGGGGGCTGTAATTTAAAACTAATATTTTAACACAAAGGTTGTAAAACCCTTATAATCCTTAAACACTATAATCTATTCCCTCGGCTTTCTTTATTAAAAGAATTAAATTCTTTAAAGTATTATAAACCCTGTTATAAAATAAACAACAATCTGCCATACGTTTTCATTTCCACATTATAAACCCCAACTGTAAGTCTAAATCTATTCTTTATTTCAGCCACAATGGTGGGTACCAACACCATTCACGGTGTGGCCCCAAAATCCATCAGCGCTGACTATTCAGTCATCCATTTAACCATTACAATCGACGAAGGAAATTGCCACATAAATAATAACCAAAGATTGAGATGTAGCACTATAATAAACATCAACGCAAAACTAATTTACACACACAATATTTATAAAGTCGTAACCAGTTTACACAGTCGTCACCTATGGGCATTGCACCATTGCAAGCAATGGTGATGCCCTGATTACATAACGTAAATCAAAATATGATTTATAAAATTATACACAGAGCCTGTCAAGGCACCAAGTTTCGCTCCATGGCTAAAATCATAACAATTGCATCGAGAGGCACTCTACAACCCAATATGGGGGAGATCTTGTAACGTGATGTAACATTTATAACATGTCGGCAAAAAATAATAGTGATAGTGAATATTATGGGAGAGATCTTGTAACATGATGTAACGTTAATAACTTTTGTAACATGTCGACAAAAAATAATAGTGATAGCGAATATTATGGGAGAGATCTTGTAACATGATGTAATGTTTGTAACATGTTTTCTACTATTAATGGTGTGTAATAGCTTAGTTGGCCATGGCCAGCAGAAATAATGTGAGGAGCAGGTGAATTACAATACCGTCTATATTTTGTTAGTAGCATATACTAGTTTGTTTGTGAGATGGGTTTCAATTGAGTATAAAAATCTTGTATCGATGAATTACAATTGGGAAGAAATGGCAGGAAAGGCCATAACCTGTTGTTCTCCAAACGCTTGAAGCAATGTTGGATCCATATTGTTTCAACACTGCTTGTTGTAACTTCTCAACTATATAATAGCAAAGACTCCTTGTGTGAACTTTCACTATTTCACAGAACTATTAATAGACAGACCAACATATATGCATGTTAACTTCGGATTTCCCATTTTGTTTTTCCTGCACTCACTTTTCATGTTTCACAGAATTATTTCAAAAGAATTAAACTCCCCTATTCAGGTATAACTCCAAGAGAACCATTAAGGAATTGAGGAGATTCTGGATTTAATTCTTTTCTGGGAAGAAGAAATAGGATGTGAACTTGGGGTGGAGACGGAAATGAATGGTTTCAATAAGGTTGTGAATGCAATATGGAGTATCTCTCTTCTTGAGGGAGAGGATAGAGAGCACCCTTTTTTCAACCCAGTTGGACCTCGTTCACCATCTCTGTCGAGTCTGGTGTATCCTCAACTGCTGGTATTTGCAGCAGGGAACGATCTCCTGAGAGATCGCAAAATTTTGTATTACGAATCATTGAAAAAAACAGATGTCGATTTCATTGTTACTGAAGGTGAAAATCACGTGTTTCATCTCTTCAATCTGTAATCTGAGAATGTGCCACTTATGTTGAAAAGCATTTCGTAATTCATCCATTTGTCCTTCTTGAATGAGTGTAACAAACCCACCCAGAATCTTTCGATATAAAGAGAAAATCAAATATATGTAGCTATATACATTGTTTATTGTGGGATTGTGAAAGCTACGGGGTAATAGCTAGCTTTACCATTAGTTAATAATAAAGAAATTAGAGTGCACGCATTTATGCAATCTGATTCTGTTTATGTCAACCTTTTGCATTTATTTGGCTTAAGCAGAAGTTCATGAAATCAATTGGTTGTTTCCCATAGTTATTTACTGAATCCTTTCCAATATCATTTCTCTAATATACTTTCTTATAGTTATGGCTGGATAGTGTTAAGAAATCAGAAATCAATGTATATTTTTTCAAATATAATTTTTTTATTTTATTTATTATATTGCTATATTTAAACTACCCATTTTAAATTTGGATATATCAATAGAGTCTAATTTATTGACGTGTTTTTATATTATACTTAAAAAGAATGGATCTTTCATTAAATCCATAATAAATCTATGTTTATTTTATTTTTTTATTTTTGGGCTCAGAGGCCCTTTACAGCCCAGTATAGAGGAGATCTTGTAATGTTATGTAACTTTATGTAACTTTACTCTTATAAATGTCGGCCATAAAAAATAAAAAATAAAAAATTTAATTATAAGCCAAAAAAGAATGTCCCCCACAAAAACAACACAATATGGGGGAGATGTTGTAATGTTCTTACTTACCAAAAAAATAAAAAATTGAATTATCCGCAAAAAAAATGTTGGTCGTGCACATGGTTTTAAAACCATGTGCAAGGCCTCTTAAACAACCCATGGTTTTATTCTACATGGTTAAGGAGGGTCTTGCAAATGGTTTTAAAACCATGTGCAAGGCCTCCTAAACAACCCATGGTTTTAGGAGGGCCTTGCACATGGTTTTAAAACCATGTATGGGGCAGATGTTGTAATGTTCTTTCCTAACAAAATAAAAAATAATAAAAATATTCTATGTCGGCCATAAATAATATTAAATATTAATAATAAAAATATTATATGTCGAACTTGAATAAAAAGATGTTGGTCTAAATCACATTAAAAAGAGGTTTGCACCTCCAAATATTTGATCCCTCTTGGTGCTTAGTATAGCCTAGGATTTGGATCTATGCTGGTTACAAAACCCAAGTCTTTACAAACTCAGACCTGAAGTGCAACGAAACCCCACAACATAAACCCCAAGGTATGTCGTTGCATATAATACAGAGTTCTATTAGAACAAGACTCCATTAAACCCCAACCATGACAAAGTTCAAAACCCAGTCCTAGAGCCAAGAGGTGACAAGTAACGACTTGTTAGTAGGCTTACCGTAATGGTAATGTTTGACCATGGCTTGTTTGTAAAGCTACGAATCAGGCATTTTCCTCGCCATCTTTGTAAACCTGCGATAGGACAATAGCATGATGAGAAGAAAGATATGGTGTTACAAGATCCAACTAACATGTTTATAATAAAAACAAATCCACATCTTACCTACTTGTCAAGACTAGTGAGTTCATCCTCCTTTAGTAGCACCAGAGCTGAGAGCCAACAACAAACAAAGCAAAATGACCAAGCCCATCGTCAGACAAGCCCTAAGTTTGGGATTCCACACACTCCAATGCGCATTAATGGAGCCATCATGTTTCCCATTATCAAACTCCAAACCCACTCCTCTATAGTTCTTAAGCGTTGCAATTTCGAATGCCACTATTCCATGCAAAGGTTTAAACCCCTTTGAACCTTGTTATATTTTCTCCATCCCTAAGTCAATACAAAGCATAACTCTTACATACATCTCATATGATAGGATTTACACCTTAGGACTATGCTTATCAAACTATTTAGGCTCTAAACCTAAGACCATGGCATATGCAATATTCCATGGTATATTGTTAAGTATGAAGCCAAGCCTTGTTTTAACAAAAGATTATTGAACCTGTAAAAACATAAAATGAAAGCATAAGTTAATTGCTTTTCATAAAATAAACATGTAATCTAAATAGGTTAGGATCTGAACAGTTCATAATAAATACACCAAGTCTAATAAGTGTCACTTAGATAACAATATTATGTCATACAAATAATAGGTATGATAATGACCTCGTCTCTCATGCGAAGTCTGTAAAGCACAATAATATTAACCAATACCTGTCACTAGCTACAAGTACAACTACTAATAATCAAATGTCCAATTACTCAGTAACAAGTTTCTGTCACAAAATATAATCTGCACGTAAAAAGGAAGAATTTCCTTAGTTATAACAAAACTAAGTAAGCCCGCTAGACAAGTAGAAACTTTACCTCTCAGGCAGTTACATGGGAGAACTAGTCTCGCACTCCACCCACTTTGGTTCCAAGAACAAGGTTAAGTTAGAACCATGTAAATAACAAGTAAACACATGCTGCAATTAATGAAGTACATAATCAAGTAACTACACATACACAACAATGTATAAACATAAGAATAGCTTAGTAACCAGCATTACGACATCATAAGTAAAAAAAGTAATAAACATAACTGAAAGTAAGGAAGCAGGACGTAAGAACAACTTACGACCAAACAACAGTACAAATAGAGTATGATACATTCTGCAAGTTACATAATGTCTAGCATAGGTAGTTTTGACAAGCCTAATAAAAAAAAATTCAATTTTTGGGGACATTACAAGTGGTATTAGAGCCCAGTTTCAACACTAAGAGACCAATGGGCATACCAAACATTCGTTGCAAAGAAAGTAAAGTATGTTTTAAATTTTATTGTTAACTAACATAAATTTTCCTGTTATTAATTTTTTTTGCAATTATAGGAATTTTTACAGAACATTTCAGATCATGAACACTGAAGAAGACAATAGCCAGCAAGGAAAGATGAACACCCCCACCCCGGAAGTAGAACTAATGGTGGAACTGAATTCTAATATTCTGAAGACCATACACAATCTTCAAGCAGAATTGCAAAGTTTCAGAGAAGATAGTCTGAATGAGAGAAAGGAACAACAAGCTATTAATGAAGCATTACTGAGAAATATAGCGGGAGGAATCCCATAGGGGAAACCCACTCGGTCCACAAATAGGTCCAAAAGAGAACCTTACCATAAATGGAACATCAGCCAAAAAGAAGAGAAGAAAGAGGAACGTACTCCTGAAGCTTCGCAAGGAGATCATCATAGTCCTTCCAATGATGAATCTCTTCCTCCATGCAAAAAGAAACAAAGAAGCGATGACAATATTCAAGGGAAGTTCAGAAAAATAAGAGCCCCAACCTATGAAGGTGAAGTAAACACGGGAGAAAAAGTTGAAGAATGGTTGTTGGGTATGAGAAAATATTTTCGAGTTCATAAGTACTCAAATGAGATGATGACTTGGCTTGCCATCTATAATTTAAATGGAAAAGCAACAAGATGGTGGAGGGATTTGAAACACACCAAGAAAGATGAGATAATGGAAACAAGATGGAGTAACTTCCGAAAAATATTCCAAGAGAAACATATGTCGAAAATATTCTTCGACAGAAAGGTGAAAGAGTTTCACGAGATAAGTATATGATCCATGACTATGGACACTTTTATTAACAGATTTCTAGATCTATTACATTATGTACCACACATCAAGGATGAAAAGGTAAAGATACAGCAGTTTTTAGGATGTCTTCCTCCCAATTTTCAGGAGAGGATTGAATTCAACATGCCAAAATACTTTGGATACCATGCTACACAAGGTCAGGCTCTACTATGAGCATCGACAGATGCGGTAGGAGAACATAAACTAAAACATAGATAGAACCAAGAACTTCTCTGATAACCGCAGACCTGGGTTTAACCCACAGCCATACAGAAAACAAAATAACAGTTTTCCAGCATACCATCAAGCTACCATGGTTGAGATAGAAGGTGAACACTTCTACTTCAACACTTATTGACCCTGGTGCATGCCAAAGCTATGTTTCACCAAAAATTGTTGATGTATGCAATTTAGGAAAAGTAAAACATGATAAACCTTGGCTAGTCCAGTTAGCCACAAATACAAAATGGAAAGTTTCGGAAATAGTTAAATATTGTGAGGTAAACCTGAATGGTTTTCCAACAAAAGTAAACATGAACGTCCTACCCTTAGGATCGTATGATATACTTATTGGCATGGACTAGTTGGAACAACACCATGTCATGCTCGATTATTTACACAAGTCAATCTTGTGTACAGATAGCCAAGGGAACCAAGTGAAGGTTTAGGGCATTCCAAAGAAAATTTATGTAAGGAAAATATATGCCTTACAAGAAAAGAAATGCATTAGGAAAGGCTACAAGTTGTTTGTAGTAAACATCCGAGACATAGAGTCTGAGAGAGAATAGTGAATAGAGGACTTTCCCGTTCTTGTAGAATTCAAGGACATGTTTCCTGAGGAAATCCTCAGATTACCTCCAAAATGAGACCTAGAATTTTCCATAGAACTGACACCAAGATCAGTTCCAGATTCCAAAGCCCCTTACTGTATGACTACACCATAATTGGTAGAACTCAAACTGCAGTTGCAGGAGTTGACAAAGAAAGGATATATCCGATCCAGTGTGTCCCCTTGGGGATCACTAATAGTGTTTATAAAGAAGAAGGATGGTATGATGCGGATGTGCATTGATTACCATCAGTTGAACAAGATGACTAGCAAGAACCATTACCCACTCCCTAGGATTGATGACTTGTTTGATCAAGTAGGAGGAGCCAAAATATTTTCAAATATTGACCTCCAATCTAGGTACCATCAGGTACAGATTCATGATGAGGATATTCACAAAAATGCCTTTCATACAAGGTACGGTCACTATTAGGATTATTAATCCTCCCTTGTTCAATTTGTTCATATGTCTAAATCGGGAGTCCATCCAGTCTATTTATAGTCATTAACACCATTGGGTCCACTTGGCCTAATTGGGGCACATGTTTCAGTTACTAAAGTGTGGGGAACACTAATTGAAGCTCACTGCCACTGATTGCACTTGATTGCATCAGTTTAGGAGCCTCCTAGACCAATCCCTGCAATTTAGGAGCCACTGGGAGTGCCGAAACCAACCAAGGTCAGTTCAGTTCAGTTGATGACTGGTTAAGCTAAGTTAGGAGTCAGTTACATTCAGTTCTAGTCCTCTACCTTCAGTTAGCACTAGGTTTACTTGACTGAACTCAGGAGGGGTGCATTTCTCACCTACCACAGTCAGTTAGCCTTAGTCAACACTGAATGTAACACTTGAAATGTGTTTTAGAACTCCGATGAACTCTAGTTATGGTTTATACAAGGTCAGTTAACTATTGAGTCCTTTGATAGTGATTTAGACAAGGTCTTGGTTACCTATAGTCAAGTAGAGTCTAATCAATTCAAATTTCCTTATGTGGATTCAAATTGCTGGTGGCTATTAAATTCATTATACTTCATTGTAATTATTATCTAATTACTCTTTGATTAATGAAAAGCATTCACAGCTGCAAGCCATTTTTGCACTATTTCATTCTTCAATAACTGAGTAAATTGTGTGATCTATCATGTGAGTTGTGTGTTTGTCCACAGATCTATGTGCTCAATTTAATATGGTATCAAAGCCTCGGTGAACAAGGCACTTCTCCTCCTCATATCTCCTACTGGATCATTTTTTGAGCAAAATTGCTCCTTCCAGCACTACACCAGAAGCAGAGAATTTACCACTTAATACCCCAAGCAAAAGAATTGTTGATCAAGCTTGCTTGATTAACTAAGCTGGGTGTGAAGAAAATTCCAAAAATACAGGTTGTCCGACCTTACGGTTCCCTTTTTTTGTTTTTGCAGGTACAACTTCGAAATGAATTCATCAGTTCCTCTTCTGACCCGATCCTCAGACTATTATGAATGGAAGGTGAAGATGATTATATTTCTGAAAAGACAAGATCTCCTTTGGGTGTCTAATGGACTGAGTAGAAAGTATTTTGAGAATGAAAATGACTGGATAAATGCAAAGGATGCAGCTTTTGAAATAATGAAACTGGCTCTTTCTCCTAGCTTGTGCTACCTCAGTAGATCTATTAAAGATCCATAGGAACTCTGGACAAGATTATACAAAACCTTTGGAATGATTGATGAGGATCATAATATCACTTTGGAGAGCACATACAGCACCATAAGCATCCTTGATCCAAAAATCTCGGCCTCCACTCTCTCTGATGAAGTTGTTCAAGATGAAGAAGAAGCAGAAGCTTCTACACAGTCAATTCGATTTGAAGACAGTCTCCATGCAGTGACTCCTTCTCCTAATGTTCCGAAAGTTCATGAGATATATGATATCTCATATCCTCATATTTCTAAAACAGAAGAAGACATTCGAATCTCTGATATTGAAGAAAAACACTGCTTCACTTCCATGCAAACATTCACCGGTGATTTTCCTTTGAATTCTGTGCAAAATTTACCAGTAATTGCTTCTGAAAGTGAAGAGAAATTTGATTTTTCTCCCTATAATGTTGCTGCTGGTGTGAAAATATGTGATATATTTTGGAAGAAATATCAAATTACCAGAGTGATCAATTCGCTCCCCGTGATCTAGATCTTCCAGCAAATTCCTGCAAGATTACATGCACCAAAATTTAGAATTTTGAAGAAGAAGAAAGTTGTGCATCCACCGTCTCAATTAACCATTTATTTGAATATGATATTAACCTTATTGGATATGATATGATATTATTTAGATATGATCTGATATTTATTGGTTTAATATATCAAATTCATAATCTTTCAGTACTGCTTGTAGATGTTCTCATCAACGGTGTGAAGAAACAAGTACCGCAAGTCTCCTACAAAACTGTTGTTGGGGATTTGATTCCATTTCACAGTTTTGGATCTGTTTTGAACCTTTTTAGATCTGATTTACTTTCTAATATGATATTATTTGGTTCATATTTTAAAATTTAAAAGCTTTCAGTCATGCTTGTAGCTACTCTCACCAATTCCGGTGTGAAAAATCAAGTACCACACTTTCTCTTCAAAACTGTTGATGGGGATTTGGTGTTAGTTTTCTCATATGAGGTTGCTGATATTTTATTATGTGATTCATTAGCTATTTCAAAAGCTATATCATACCATGGAGCTCAATCATTCGCTCTCAAAAGTCCCAGTGCTTCTCTACCATTGATCACATGCTCATCTCCTCACAGAACTAGTAAAGAGGAAGATTTTCTGCATCTGCCTAGACACTTGCTCCTAACACTTGGGGATTTTATTACCACTCATGGTTTTATATTCATGGATGAAACATATCAGTTTCTTGAGTGTTCCTTAGATGTTATGAATCCTCAATAACATCTTCTCACTTATCAGTTGACTTCAGTTTCTCTACATGGGTCTAGTCTTCATCTGACAGCTGTCTATATTTCTGATTTAGTTGAGCATATCATTCTTCTTCTAAAGAGGAAGATTCCTCCAGACATAATGATGGATAGATTCACATGCCAGGCCCCAGGATACCTGTGCACAGAAGAACCAGATTGATCCTGATTCTAACCGCTTAATTAGAGGGGGGGGTTTTTTCCCATGTGGTTTTTCCCCAGCACCTTTTTTTTAGCAGTTACTTTACTTTACTTGATGTAATGGGTGACCTATGGTCTTAGTTACCAGGGCTCACAGATTTTTCAATTTATCATTCAGGGGGGGTGTTAGGAATATTAATCCTCCCTTGTCCAATTTGGTCATATGTCTAAATCGGGAATCATGTCTAAATCGGGAGTCCATCCAGTCTATTTATAGTCATTAACACCGTTGGGTCCACTTGGCCTAATTGGGGCACATGTTTCAGTTACCAAAGTGTGGGGAAGACTAATTGAGGCTCACTACCATTGATTGCACTTGATTGCATCAGTTTAGGAGCCTCCTAGATCAATCCCTACAATTTAGGAGCCACTGGGAATACTGAAACCAACCAAGGTTAGTTCAGTTCAGTTGATGACTGGTTAAGCTAAGTTAGGAGTCAGTTACATTCAGTTCTAGTCCTCTACATTCAGTTAGCGCTAGGTTTACTTGACTGAACTCAGGAGGGGCGCATTTCTCACCTACCACAATCAGTTAGCCTTAGTCAACACTGAATGTAACACTTGAGTTGTGTTTTAGAACTTCGATGAACTTCGGTTATGGTTTAGACAATGTTAGTTAACTATTGAGTCCTCCGATAGTGATTTAGACAAGGTCTTGGTTACCTATAGTCAAGTAGAGTCTAATCAATTTGAATTTCCTCATGTGGATTCGAATTGCTTGTGGCTATTAAATCCATTGTACTTCATTTTAATTATTATCTAATTACTCTTTGATTAATGAAAATCATTCACAGCTGCAAGCCATTTTTTCACTGTTTCATTCTTCAATAACTGAGTAAATTGTGTGATCTATCATGTGAGTTGTGTGCTTGTCCACAGACCTATGTGCTCAATTTAATAGTCACTATGATTTTGTAGTGATGCCATTCAGGTTGACCAATGCCTCTGCAAATGTTATGTGTATGATGAACAATATATTCAGTAAATATCTAGATAAATTTGTTTTGGTCTTTATAGACGACATCCTAGTTTATTCTAAGAATAAAGAGGAACATGAGGAACACCTTCGCATAGTACTACGAGTGTTACGAAAATAGCAGATTTATGCTAAGTTTAGTAAATGTGATTTTTACAAAACAAAGATACAGTACTTAGGTCAGATTATCTCCGAGATAGGGATAGTTGTGGACCCAGAAAAGATTAGAGCAATAAATTATTGGCCTACCCCTACTAGTGTCACTGACATTAGGTCCTTTTTGGGATTACTCGGATATTATCAAAATTTCATTGAGAACTTCTCAAGAATAGCTTGTCCCATGACCGATTTTCAAAAGAAAGCAAAGAATTTCTTATGGACTACAAAGTGTGAAGAAATTTTTCAAAATCTTAAGCATCTTTTGATGACCGCATCGATACTATGAATTGCGGATCCCGATGGGGATTTCATTGTTTTTACAGATGCAATCAAGGAAGAACTTGGAGGAGTCCTCTTGCAGAATGATCACGCGATATGTTATGAATTGCGAAAGTTAAAAGATCATGAAGATAACTACCCTACGCATGATCTCAAGTTAGTAGCCAGCATCGACGCTTTGAAGATGTGGAGGCATTACCTCATGGAAGGAAATTCCTTCTAAAGACAGACAATATGAATTTGAATTTTTATTTGATCAATTGGATCTGAATGCGAGGCAAGCCGGATGGTTGGATTTCCTTACCGAATATCATTTTGAGCTAAAGCATATTAAGGGAAAAGAGAACAAGGTTGTTGTTTCTTTGAGCCGATGAACTCATATGATATATGAGGTGACTTTAAGTCAAACCAATGCAGATTTGCATTAGAGGATTAGAATGGCCAACAGAGTTGACCCTTTCTATGTAGAAATCCTCAAGAAAGTCCAAGAGGACAGGTTGTTTCAAAAACAAAACGAATACATGGTAGATGAATGAAGACTTCTATGGTCTAAGGATAGATAGTACGTTTCAGAAGGAGGGGACATTCAGTCCAACATCCTTAATAAATTTCATCGGGAACCCTACTTGGGGCACTCGGTATATCAAAAGATGATATCCGCCATTAAGAGACATTTTTTCTGGCCTAAGTTAAACGCCAACATTGCGATGTTTATCGCTAAATGTCAGGAATGTTAGTTGGTCAAAGATGAGCATCAGTACCTTTCGGGATTGCTGCAGTCGTTACCCATTCCAAAATGGAAGTAGGAGGTCATTAGTATGGATTTCATCACCGGTCTACCAAAAAGTAAAAATCAAAATGATTCTATTTTTGTAGTAATTGACAAGTTGTCAAAAGAATCACACTTCATTCCTGTGAAGTCGACCTAAAAGGAAGTGAACATTGTCGATATCTTCTTGAAGGAGATATTTAGATTGCATGGGATACCCAAGGCAATCATCTCGAATACAGATGCTAAGTTTATGGGAAACTTTTGAAGATATTTATTTTTCGGATTAGAAATGTAGTTGAATTTTAGTACTACTTATCACCTGTAGACAGACGGGAAAATAGAAAGAGTAAACCAAATTGTTGAGGACATGCTTAAGATGTATGTCATGAAAAACCCCACCAAGTGGTTAGAATACCTACATCTTGCAGAGTTTGTGTATAACAATGGATACCAGGCTTCCACCAAGATGAGTCCCTTTTAGGTATTCTATGGATGGAAATTTAGAACACCAGTTACTTGGGATAGCCCGGTGGATCAGCTCATGTTAGGGCCTAATTTGTTAAAGGACTTGGAACAATTGGTTACCAAGGTCCAGGTGAACCTTAAAGAAGCACAAGACCACCGAAAAAGCTAGTGGATAAGAACAGAAAAGAATAAAGACTATCAAATAGGCGATCATGTCTACTTGAAGTTAAAATCAAAACGAAGCTCGTTGAGTTTGGGTAGGTGTGGTGAGTTAGCACCTAAATTTTGTGGACCCTTTGAAATACTAACCAAGTGAGGCCCAGTGGCATATGAGCTAGTGTTACCCACTCACATAAGAGTCCATAACGTTTTCCATGCATCTTTGTTAAAGAAATATTTTTATGATACTAAACATGTAATTGATTGGTATTTATTATAGGTGGAACCTGAAGGGGAGTTTTCCCCTGAACCTCTTCATATACTGGACAAGAGAGAGATGCATCTTAGGAATTGCACTGTAGTCCAATTGAAAGTGCAATGGAAGCACTTTGAGGCCGATGAGGCTACTTGGGAGAATGAAGCCACCATTAGAAATGCTTACCCCATCTTGTTTCATGATTTCATTCAGAGTCCCTAGAACACCAGGGACGATGTTATACTAAGCAGGGAGGGATGTAATATCCTGAATTTTGGACCTAACACTTATAGGCATGAGCCTATTGATTATGATGTTATCTTAATGTTTTATTTTGATATATTGGGTTGAAGACCCCACTACATATGAACATGATGATTTGTTTTATAAATTAGGCATAATCCAATTAGTGATGATATATATATGTTTCTTTGTGTTAGGCGTGGACCCTGAATCACATGATTGATGAGATGTTTTGTGTTGAGCAAGGAGCTCTAGATCACATGAGTAATTGATGTTATGTTGAGCAAGAAGCTCTGAAGCACATGAGTATTTATATTTTTGTTGAGCATGAATCTCTGGAACACATGAAAAGATAAGTTTGAAGTGTTGGCAATAATCCCTAGAGCCTTCCATGTTGATGTTGAGAATAATCTCTAGAACATCGGATCCTTGACCATTATATCCCTAGGTGTATCATACAAGTACATCCTAGCATTAGTGTTGAGCGAAGAACTCTAGAATTGCACTAAGTTTGTAACTCCCTATTTTTAGCGTTGAGTATGGGCTCTGGTAAGCGATAGGAGTTACTGAAAAGAATAAATTGTTCCCGAGTGAAAAGCAACTCGAAAAAATATGGATCTCATCTGAATTATTTATAAGTGATTAAATGAAATTTTGAATTTCTCTATTCTCATCAAGGACTGAAGAAATACCATGTTATACGAGGGAATCCAACATGCAAGAATGTTTAGAGTTTACTAGCCTAGTAGACCTAACCATTTACCTGATGACGCTAATGAAGAAAGTGTCATAAGTCTAGGGATCATAGTATATGATGCCCAAAGAAAAAAGTTAACCAATGTTATATGATTATGTATTTTATACATGGTATGTATAAAGAATAAATATAGTAGTAATATTATTAATGTAAGAAAGAAGGGAAAACTCCATCCATTATTATTTATTACTAAAAGATAATAAATAGTATAATAACTACAAAAGTATAATTAGGAACTAGATAAAAGTTCCTAATTTAAAGTATTAAAAATTACCCAAATTAATTAAAAAGAGTTAAATCAAGAAATCAAGGATTCTTGATTCAACTGCCCCTTTGACTGAAAAGTCTGTCTATAAAGTCTCAAGCCAAGGAAAGGCTTGGGGATCTGATCTATATTTTGGGAGTCATTATTCTTCCTGTTTTATTTCTCGAGTGAATTCTTGGAGAACAATTTTGTGAACAGAAAAAGGAGAACTGATCGAGACCTGAAATACCAGTTAGGGAAACCCTACCTTAGGAGCTCTAAGATACTTGCATGTTGGCACCAGCTCGGGGGGATCCGAATTAAAACCATGAATGGTTTTGGGTCATGTTTGGGTGGAACGTGGTAGTTTCCAAGTGATTCGGTCATCTAATACATAGGTCAGATCAACCTATGAATTGTTAATGCTAGTTATTTGAGTGTGCAGGTTTCATCCATTAAAGGAGCTTAAACTTACAAGTATGAGATCCTAGACTGCCTATTTCATTTTCTAGAATAAATGTTGGATAAATTAGGCAAATGTTTACATTATATATTCTAACCATATGTGTTTTTTTTCTATTGAAATCTTCTAGGGCTTACATTTTAAATTATAACCCTAGGTTGTAATTTATTTCATATGCTAGATTTATCCAGGGTTTGTTCATCTAGTTCACTTTTGTAAATTTAAATCATGTATAAATATCCATAAAGGGTTTTTCACCTTAGTTTTACTTCTCTATTATATTTAATGTTTAAAAATGTGCTTCCTACAAACTAGGTTTTATTTTAGATCTATTACATAGCTGGTCTTTGGCCTACATAATCTACTGACAAATTTCATTTGTTAGCAGAGCCATGTTTAATTAAATACTAGTTCAGATCTAAAGCTTCATTTAAAACCCAGATTAGCATTATCTAATTATAATAAACAATAAACTAACCAGTATACTATTGATAAATATATATATTAACAATTATAAAATAGAAGTATAAATCCAAGCTACCAACACATTAATTACGGTTAAATACAAATTATGACTATCCCATACTAATTCTATGATAAGAATCACCGAATACCTTTCAAGGTCTGTACAAATAAACCTCCTTCCAATAACCAAATCTTTTTCATCAAATAAATAATATCTTAAAACTAATTAACACACCAAGTAAATCAAAACCCTAAATGGCCCACGAATTATAAATAATTATACTAGTACTTTTACAAAGCATAAAACATTATAAATATGCATAATAAGAATCACACCCATAAGTTACAAGGCCCAAATAAAAACTACATTATTATTTTATACACAAAAATCAGAACAAGGTTGTGGATGCTTTGAGTCGACAAACTCATCTGATATGTGAGGTGACTTTAAGTCAAACCGATGCATATCTGCATGAGAGGATTAGAACGGCCAACAGAGTTGACCCTTTCTATGTAGAAATCCTCAAGAAAGTCCAAGAGGACAGGTTGTTTCAGCAACAAAAAGAATACAACGTAGATGAATCAGGATTGCTATAGTCCAAGGAGAGATTGTACGTTCCAAAAGGAGGCGACATTCAGTCCAGAATCCTCACATAATTTCATCAGGAACCCTACTTAGGGCACCCGAGATATCAAAATATGATATCCGCCATCAAGAGACATTTTTTATGGCCTAAGTTAAAGACCGACCTTGCGATGTTTATCATGAAATGTCAGGAATGTCAGCAGGTCAAAGATGAACATCAGCACCCTTCGGGATTGTTGCAGATGTTACCCATTATGGAATAGAAGTGGGAGGTCATTAGTATGGATTTTATCTCCGGTCTACCGAAAAGTAAAAAATAAAAATGATTCTATTTTTCTAGTAATTGACAAGTTGTCAAAAGCAACACACTTCATTCGTGTGAAGTCAACCTACAAGGAAGTGAACATTCTGATATCTTCTTGAAGGAGATATTTAGATTGCACGGGATACCAAAGGAAATCATCTCAGATCGAGATGCTAAGTTTACGGGAAACTTTTGGAGATCTTTATTTTCCGGATTATAAATGCAATTGAATTTTAGTACTGCTTATCTCCTGCATACAGACGGGTAGACAGAAAGAGTAAAACAAATTGTTGAGGACATGCTTAGAATGTATGTCATGAACAACCCCACCAAGTGGGAAGACTACCTACATATTGTAGATTTTGCGTATAACAACAGATACTAGGCTTCCTCCAAGATGAGTCCCTTTGAGGTACTCTATGGACAGAAGTGTAGAACACTGGTTACTTGGGATAACCCAATGGATCGGCTCATGTTAGGTCTTGATTTGTTAAAGGAATTGGAACAGTTGGTTACCAAGGTCCAGGTGAACCTTAAAAAATAACAAGACCACCAAAAAATATGCGCGGATAAGAAAACAAAGGATAAATACTATCAAATAGGCGATCATGTCTACTTGACGGTAAAAGCAAAATGAAGCTCGTTGAGTTTGGGAAGGTGTGCTAAGTTAGCACCTATATTTTGTGGACCCTTTGAAATACTGGCCAAGAGAGGGACAATGGCATATGAGCTAGCATTACCCACTCACATAAGAGTCCATAATGTTTTCCATGCATCTTTGTTAAATAAATATGTTTATGATACTAAACATGTAATTGATTGGTCTTTATTATAGGTGGAACCTGAAGGGGAGTTTTCCCCTGGACCTATTCATATACTATACAAGAGAGAGGTGCATCTCAGGAAGCACACTATAGTCCATTTGAAAGTGCAATGGAATCACTTTGAGGTCGATGAGGCTACTTGGGAGAATGAAGCCACCATGAGAAAGGATTACCGTGCCTTGTTTCATTACTTCATTTAAAGTCCCTAGAACACCAGGGACGGTGTTATACTAAGCGGGGAGGGATGTAATATCCCGAATTTGGGACCTTACGCTTATAGGCATGAGCTTATTGATTATGATGTTATCTTGATGTTTTATTTTGATATATTGGGTCAAAGACCCCACTGCATATGAACATCATGATTTGTCTTATATATTGGTCGTAAGCCAATTGTTGATGATATATATATGCTTGTTTGTGTTGTGTGTGGACCCTAAAGCACATGATTAATGATTTTTTTTTTTTTTGAGTAAGGAGACCTGGAGCACATGAGTAATTGATGTTGTGTTGAGCGAGAAGTAGACCGGAGCACATGAGTATTTATATTTTTGTTGAGCGTGAAGCTCTGGAACACATGAAAAGATAAGTTGGAAGTGTTGGGCATAATCCCTGGAACCTTCCATGTTGATGTTGAGCATAAGCTTTGGAACATCAGATCCTTGGCCATTGTATCCCTATGTTTGTCGTACATGTACATCCTAGCATTAGTGTTGAGCGAAGAGCTATGAAATTGCACTAAGTTTGTAACTCCCTGTTTTTAGCATTGAGTATGGGATATAGTAAGCGCTAGGAGTTACTGAAAAGAATAAATCATTCCCGAGTGAAAAACGACTCGATAAAAGTATTGATCTAATTTGACTTATATATAAGTGATTAAATGAAATTGTGAATTTTTGTATTCTCATCAAGTACTGAAGAACTACCATGTTATACGAGGGAATCCAACAATGAAGGATGTTTAGATTTTCCTAGCCTCGTAGACCTAACCATCTACCCGATGACCCTAAGGAAGAAAGTGTCATAAGTCTAGGGATCATAGTATATGATGCCTAAAGACAAATGTTATATTATTTTGTATTTTATACATGGTATATATAAATAATAAATATAGTAGTAATATTATTAATGTAAGAGAGAAGGAAAAGCTCCATCCATCATTATTTATTACTAAAAGATAACAAATAGTATATTATCTACAAAAGTCTAATTAGGAACTAGATGAAAGTTCCTAAGTTAAAGTATTAAAAATTACCCAAATTAATTAAAAAGGGTTAAATCAAGAAATCAAGGATTCTTGATTTAACTGCCCCTTTGAATGAAAAATCTGTATATAAAGTCTCAAGCCAAGGAAAGGCTTGGGGATCTGATCTATCTTTTGGGAGTCATTATTCTACCTATTTTATTTCTCAAGTGAATTCTTGGAGAACGGTTTTTTGAAAGTAAAACAGAGAACTGATCCAAGCCTGAAATACCAGTTAGGGAAACCCTACCTTAGGAGCTCTACGATACTTTTATGTGGAACCAACTCAGGGGGATCTAGATTGAAACCAAGAATGGTTCCGGGTTATGGTTGGGTGGAACGTGGTAGTACCCAAGTGATTCGGTGATCGAATATAGAGTTCATATCTTCTTATGAATTGTTAATGCTGGTTATTTGATTGTGTAGGATTAAGCCATTAAAGGAGCTTAAATTTATAGGTATGAGATCCTAGACTGCCTATTTCATTTTCTAAAATAAATGTTGGATAAATTAAGAAAATGTTTACAGTATAGATTCTAACCCTATGTGTTTGTTTTCGGTTTAAATATTCGAGGGTTTACATTTTAAATTATAACCCTAGGCTGTAATTTATTTCCTATGCTAGATTTATACAAGGTTTGTTCATCTAGTTCACTTCTGTAAATTTAAATCATGTATAAATATCCATCAAGGATTTTTCACCTTAGTTTTACTTCTCTATTATATTTAATGTTTAAAAATGTGCTTCCTACAAACTAGGTTTTATTTCATATCTATTACATAGCTGTTCTTTGGCCTACATACTCTACTCACATATTTCATTTGTCAGCAGAGCC
>LPNX010872279.1:264642-328482 GCA_001517045.1 Pseudotsuga menziesii | reverse complement strand
TATATATATATATTAACAGTTATAAAATAGAAGTATAAATCCAAGGTACCAACACATTAATTACTGCTAAATACAAATTATGAATATCCCATACTAAATCTATGATAAGAATCAGCGAAGACCTTTCACGGTCTGTATAAATAAACCTCCTTCCAATAACCAAAACTTTTCCATTAAATAAATATTACCTTAAAACTAATTAATAGACCAAGTAAATCGAAACCCTAAATGGTCAATGATTTATACATAATTATACTAGTACTTTTACAAAGCATAAACGGTAATACCATTTCCAACATTATAAACCTTGGCATAAATATACAAATTCAATCCATCTAAAACATTATAAATATGCATAATAAGAATCGCACCCATAATACAAGGCCCAAATAAAAACCACATTATTATTTTATACACATAAATCATATAATAACCAAGCAATTGCACCAGGGTCAGAGGAATGAATCCTGTAGACACCCATTTCCTTTTTGCATACATAAAACACGGTGCTTCTATATGAAAAAACCATAATAACTTGTATTCCCATTAATCCATTTATAAACCTCATCATAAGAAACAACCCAGCATCGAATCGTGTAGTGTATTTTTATATTACACAGATCCACACTATACACAGTTTGTATGCGGGCTGTATTTTAAAACTAATCTTTTAACACAGAGGTCGTAAGACTATTATAAGCCTTACACGCTATAATCTATGGCCTCGGCCTTCTTTATTAAAATAATTAAATTCTCTAAAGTATTATAAACCCTATTATAAAATCAATAAGAGTCTGCCATACGCTTTGATTTCCACATTATAAACCCCAACTGTAAGTCTAAAACTATTCTTTATCGCAGCCACAATGGTGGGTGCCGACAACATTCACGGCATGGCCCCAAAAGGCATCATCACCTACCATTCAGTCATCCATTTAACCATTACAATAGATGAAGGCAATTTCCACATGATTAATAACAAAATATTGAAATAAATTTCAACGCAGAACTAATTTACACATGATATTTATAAATCCATAAGCAGTTTACATAGTCGTCATTTGTGGCCATTGCACCATTGCAAGCAATGGTGCTTCCCTGATTACATAACGTAAATCAAAATACTATTTATAAAATTATACATAGAGCCTATCAAGGCACCAAGTTTCTCTTCATGGCTAAAATCATAATAATTACAAAACCCAAGTCTTTACAAACTCAAACCCGAAGGCCAACAAAACCCCACAACTTAAACACCAAGGTCTGTCGCTCCATATAATGCAGATTTCTATTGGAACCAGACTCCATTAAACCCCAACCACGATAAAGTTCAAAACCCATTCCTAAATCCAAGAGGTGACAAGTAACGAATTGTTAGCAGGCTTACCATAATTGTAATGTTTTCCCACAACTTGTTTGCAAAGCTACGAACCAAGAAATTTCCTCACCAACTTTGTAACCCTGCGATAGGAGAATAGCATGATGAGAACCAAGCTGTCGTGTTACAAGCTACAACAAACATGTTTTGAAGCAAAAAGAATCCACATCTTACCTGATTGTCAAGACTAGCGAGGTCATCCTCCTTCACCAGCACCAGAGCTAAGAGCCAACAACAAACAAAGCGAAATGACCAAGCCCATTGTCAGACAAGCCCTAAGTTTGGGCTGCCACACACTCCAATGCGCATTAATGGCGCTATCATGTTTCCCATTATCAAACTCCAAACCCACTCCTCTATAGTTCTTAAGCATTGAAATTTCAAATGCCACCATTCCATGCAAAGGTTTAAACCCCTTTGAACCTTGTTATATTTTCGCCACCCCTAATTCAATACAATGCATAAGTATTACATACATCACATATGATAGGATAATTTACACCTTAGGACTATGCTCATCAAACTATTTAGGCTCTAATCCTAATACCATGGCATATGTTGTAAAGTATGAAGCCAAGTCTTGTTTTAACAAAAGATTATTGAACCTGTAAAAACATAAAATAAAAGCATAAGTTAATTTTTTTTGTAAAGTAAACATGTAATATAAATAGGTTAGGATCTAAACAGTTCATAATAACTGCACCAGGTCTAATAAGTATCACTTAGATAACAAAAATATGTCATACAAATAATAGGTATGATAGTGACCTCTTCTCTCACACGAAGTCTGTAAAGCACAATAATATGAACCAGTATCTATCACTAGCTACAAGTACAACTACTAATAATCAAACATCCAAGTACTCAATAGCAAGTTTCTGTCCCAAGGTATAATCTGCACGTAAAAAGGAAGAATGTCCTTAGTTCAAACTGAACTAATTAAGTAAGCCCGCTAGACAAGTAGAAACTTTACCTCTTAGGAAGTTACATGGGAGAACTAGTCCCGCCACTCCACCCAGTTTGGTTCTAAGAACAAGGTTAAGTTAGAACCACATAAATAACAAGTAAACACATGCTGAAATTAATGAAGTACATAATCAAGTAACTACATATACACAACAATGTATAAACATAAGAATAAATTAGTAATCAAAATTACAACATCATAAGTAAAAACATTAATAAACATAACTGAAAGTAAGGAAGCAAGACGTAAGAACAACTTAAAACCAAACAAAAATACAAATAGAGTACGATACATTCCACAAGTTAAATAATGTCCAACATAGGTAGTTTTGACTAGCCTAATAATTTTTATTTGTTTTCAATGTTTTGGGAAATTACATAGTCATTGCACCTAATCGTAATTCTTACAATTCTTTAGCTTTTTCCTCACAATATTGTTCTGATAAATATTTTATTTTAAAATATTTCTTAAAACGTTTCCATGTTACATAACTTTATTTAATGGTTTTCACTTTTTTTATACTTACCACCAGATATCAACCTTTCGTGTCAAATTATAAATCACCATTTTTTCGCTTTTAGTTCGTCAGAATAATTATAGATCTGGAAGTAATTTTTCATCCTAGATAGCCAAGCTTCAACTTCTCCCTTTTTACTTCTCGATTGAACATAGGAGGTTTGATATTTTTAAACTCAACAGTAATCTGTTCATATGGTTTGTATTTCTTTCTATGTTGATTGCTATCACTAATTTCACTAGAATCCTTATATTTTTCCTTACTATGTTTTGTTGATTCTTCGCTTTAAGATTCAGTCTCGTGACTAGAAAATTCTAGTTTTCTTACCTTACATTTATAAGGTGTAGTTATTACCATATTTAATTCAGGTCCTTTATTCTTTTTTTCTTCATTAATATGTAGTTTAGTTAGCAGGACATTATTTGATTCTTCCCATGCTTTTAAAATGTGTTCAATATCTTCGTTAACTCGTTTCAATTATGCCTTTAAATATTTTACTGTTTGTAGGAGTTCAGATGGGTTATCATTCCTACCTTCATTCATATTCACCCATATTTCATTGTCTTTAATATTACCTCCTTCATTGTTTTCTATATCTTTATGATGTGATTCTCCTTCACCAGACTTTTCCACATCTTCCATGCTTCCAATAAAATCAAGGTTATTCTTCTCTTCTTGTTTGCAAAAGAGAGTCAAACCATAACAATAAAATTAGTTTTATAGTTTGTTTCAGTTTTAGTGTTGGTATTTTCTGGCCAAGTGTTGTAATCGTGCTCTGATACCATTCTGTCACATAGCCATAAATTACATCATAAACAAATATGTTTATAATTCATATAATTATTTCTCACAAAGTGTCTTTCTTAGTAGTAAGATCTTTTTTACTTGCTTGTATGGATAATTTAAATGGGATTCTTATTTGTTTGACAATAGTTTTGTCATCCGTATGACGTTGACTCCATAAAAAACAACAACTGGTTTTGCATCCCTCGCTAAGGTGATTTGTTAATGTTTTCAGTAAATGAAATGTTTGGTTTTTTTCACCTAGGATTAATTCCTAGATATTGGATTTTTCATCCCAATACATATACTTTAAAGTGTGATACTAAGGCTCTTAGATTAACTTGCATAAGGTGTTGGAAAAGGGTGCTAGCCCCACAGGATTTACATGCTATGAGGGGGGTTATAATACAAGGTATGCCTATGTTATAAAATTTATTCCAAGGTTTGGCATGTGGCCACAAGAGGCACCAGGTGGAGGCCATCTTGCGAGAAATGAGGTTTTTTTTTTTTGTCATAATCATTGGCTGCGAGTTGACATTGTATCCAAGCATAATGAATGAAGTGGATGCCTCACTTTGTTTGGAGAATTGATCTTGGCTCTCCATCTGTACCTTGTCAAATCCTTGTCATTGGAAAGGTATTTTAGGGTTTTATGATTGCATTTACTTGGTCGTAAGGGTTTTTATTTGGTTTATGGTGGTGGTTGCTTGAGGTTTATCTATGAAACTTCATGTTGCGCAATGGTGCTTGGCTACAACTATGATTTCCTTATGAAATGTCTTCAATTTCTTGCTTGGCTTATTAACAAATATACTCTACGTTTTAAATATGATTAAAAGGTGTTTACTAGTTTGTTTAATAGTGGTGTTTACTAGTTTGTTTAATAGTGGTTAATGGTCGCTTGGCTGCCATTTATCCTCTACAAAGTCTAAGTTGTCTTTCCTTTTCATGTGGTAATATGGGAACCTTGGTGTGCTTGCTTTTGAGTAATGGCAGTGGAGATTTCCAAGCATGCAATGGTTTTTCATTAAGGAATTTTTGTAGATGTCAGTAGAACTAACTCAGTTTAGTTTTGTTTGTGTAGGGTAGAGAAAGGAGAGTGTAGCAAAGAAAAACATGCTGAAATAAAAAAAAATCTCTTGTTGTTTAGTATCTATAATAAAAAATACTTGTGTTCGGTTAGAAAGGAAATCTAGCTCTTCAAGGTCTTAATCTCAACAAAGGAAAATCATATCTAATGATTATTTATTTCTTACTCAGCTTGTGCTCACAAAAATGTTTTATTCTCGCATATGAGAGGCTCATGTCAAAGTGGCCACAGATCATCCCAAACTCCATTAAATGGTAAATAATTTCTCTAAATAATTGTTCCTAACCAAAACATAAGATCCTATCCTTTTTACTTAGTTTCACACGTACAAACGGTTTTAAATTAATTTATATGCAATGGTTTAAACATGGTTGCGTGGACCTAGGTAATCTTTCCACCAAGGCTTATGGAGAGTGTTAATACAACTATCCCATCATAACGTAACACATAGTACTCTATATTAAAAGGTCTGAATAATTTCGGGCTTATGTGTTGATCCAAAACGTGAAGTGGCAATACGAAAGTGGTAAAGTTGCATGTGAAGTCAACCACCCTCTTTCAAAAGTTATTTAATATCTTGAAAGCGCAAAAATCACTAGGGTTTTTTTTGCCTTTCACAGTTGATTTCAAAATCAATGGCTCTGCTCAGTGATGGTTCTGGAGTCGAATAAGCTTGGCTAACTGGTGGCTCTTCTTATCTGGGTTTGCACTTTCATTTTGAAAAGGGGAAAGTACACCTGGTAGGTCGACTCATAAGAAAATACCTACGAGCTTTAAGTTAATAAGTACAGGAAACATATAATGCAACATGATTATGGGATTTTTAAGTTCACCATATTGTATACTGCAAATCGACTTGCAGTGTTTCCCTGCTTCAACATCCTTTGTCTAGGTAAGATATGCGGTGTAACAATTCACCATTCACCGTTTATTTTTTAATAGATACTAACTCGTTTTAATTCTTGGTAACGGGTACCCATAACTCGGTTTTTAATAGATACTAACTCGTTTTAATTCTTAATAATTCGATTATGAATACCGAAGTGAAAGTTTACTTTCATTAACTAATCTCTTCAATGACTAGCACCTGAAATGTTGTCTCTAATCTTCTAAGAATGTGAAATCGGTAGTATTTCTTTAGTATTAAAAAGAACAGTTTCACCAACTCCTCTATCCAGAAAAACATAGGTTAGCATTCAAAAAAATCTGAACCTCGACAAGCAATTCTTTCTAGATGTAACTTTAAAAGGATTTTAATACCATTTTACAAACTCCTATGTACAGAAAAGTAGGTTAGCATTTGAAAAATCTTAACCCCAAACAAAGTATTTTTCAAGATCTAGTTTAAGAAATAAAATCGTATTTTATCACCTGGAGATTCACATTGCTGCAATATTCATTATAACATGTAACACATCCACGATCATGACATAAGGGTTAACAATCATCCAATAATTAGTACGGCAAAAAAAAGAACATTTACAACCGATAAGCTACAATTTCATACAAACTGTAAATAATTTCTAACTCTATTTGAAACCTGGTTAAATGGAAACACCGAATATGAAAGGAGTAGCCATGTTCCACCCAGCCGTAAATCCAAATAAGTTCTTAATTACGAACTTGTAAATCCAAAGAAGTTCTTAATTACGAACTTGTATCACCCTCGAGCTAGATCGTTCATACCAAGAGTGTAGTTTGGTCAACCTGAATTGTGAGTTTGATAAGAAAGTATTTCCTAACACCATAGTGCTGACACAATAATATTTCCTTCCCAGACATGTGTCCTACCTCAGGCATATTCCTTCTCTTTTATTTTTTTATTTTGCTAGGTATTTTGCAAGCAGTCTACTCCCCTTGAAATTTTCACAACTATTAAAATCCCTCGGTTTTAAGGAGTTTCTACTCCCGTCATCGCTCTTTCGAAACTTGTTTTTGACTTCCCCAAGGTTAACCTCTTTTTTTCTAAAACTCTTGTATGCACTATTCCCTCATTTAGCATGGTTGTCCTCTAATATTCTATTTATTTTTATTAATCCATAAATTTTCATTACATCCGTCCATTAAGTGGACATTTCACAGATTTTCAGATCTCACCAATTACTCAATAAAGTAATAAAACTAGTGGAAAATAAAATAATCATAATGCTAATTTGGAGATATTGCATTCTCACCCCCTTATTACTAACACTGTCCTCAGCGTTATTATTATTCTTCCATTGGCTCTAGGATCATATTTGGATATTTTACTCAAATTTCATCCTGCAATTCCCAAGTAGTCTCTTCGGGGATAAAGTGCTTCCATTGCACCTTTACCTCAACAACGA
This sequence comes from Pseudotsuga menziesii, assembly GCA_001517045.1. Lineage (NCBI taxonomy): Eukaryota > Viridiplantae > Streptophyta > Pinopsida > Pinales > Pinaceae > Pseudotsuga > Pseudotsuga menziesii. The sequence continues at coordinate 321,420 of LPNX010872279.1, read as the reverse complement.
ATTTGTTCTGAAGTGTTGTTTCTTTCATGTCTAGAATGCGCATAGGTTCCACCTGGAACTCACCTTCTCGTTCCACCTGCACCACATTCTAGTCAACGATGTGAGTAGGATCATAAATATATTTCTTTAATAACGAAACATGGAAAACTTTATGAATCTTTAAATGTGCCTGAGGCGCAAGTCACTATGCTACTCGTCTGATTCTTTCTAGGACTTGAAAATTACTGTAAATCCATGTTGCTAAGTTAGTATAGTTTCCCAATTTAAGTGAACTCTTTTTGGGCTCAAATCGAAGATATACATGGTCTCCGAAAACAAATTCCCTATGCTGCCTTTTTAAGTCAACAAAGGGTTTTTGGAGATCTTGTGCTACCTTTAAGTTCTTCTTCACACTACGAACAATCTATTCCATGTCATATAGTGGTTCTAGACCTACCATATAATGTCCTATTGGGCTATCCCAACTAACTAGGGTAGTACACTTTCTGCCATTTAAAATCTCAAATGGGCTCATCTTTGATGGGGATTTGTATTTATTGTATGCAAATTCTACAAGGTGCAAATAATCTTCCCACTTAGTGGGGTTTTTCATGATGTACATCCTTAACATATCTTCGATGATTTGATTCATACGCTCTGTCTACCCATCTATTTGTGGGTGACAACTAGTGCTGAATTTATTTTGGTCTCTAATCTTGCAAACAAGAATTTCCAAAAATTTGACGTGAATTTAACATCTCAATCGAAGATCACCATTTTCGGTACTCCGTGCAGTCTAAATATTTCCTTCAAAAAGATATCTCCAATATTTACAACTTTTTAAGTTGACATTACAGGGGTAAAATCTGCAGAATTTCTTAGCTTATCGACTACAACCATAATAGAATCATGTTGTTTTTGTGTTTTTGGAAAACCTGTGATGAAATCTAAAGATATGATCTCCCATTTCCATTTAGGAATTGATATAGTTTGTAAAAAAATTGATGCGTGTTGGTGTTCATCCTTCACCTGTTCACATTCTAAACATTTAGATATATAATTAACCAAATATGTTTTTAAACTTGGCCAATAAAATTGTTTTCTTAAGGCTGTTGTCATTTTTTATAACCACGATGGCCAGCGTATGGTTGTTTATGCATTTAATTTAAAATCAACAACTTTATTTCTGCAATATTGTTTAAGTGAAATCTTTTTTTCAAACCATATCATGCCTTGTTGGTCTACCTTGAATTTTTTTCCATTTAAATTTACTCATCTTTTAGCAATCTGTTTAATAAATTTACATATTCAACATCATTGATGCTTGTTGTTTTTATTTTATTTTTGATGTCATTTTTTGGATGAATTATAGTTATTTCATAAATTTCATGAGTTCTTCGGTTGAGTGCATCAGCCACTTTGTTTTCCTTTCTCTTTGTGTGTCTTACTTCAAAATCAAATTCACTCAAAAAGGGAATCCACCTTGCTTGACAAGCGTTAAGTATGAGTTGATTGAATAAATTATTTACACAAGTATTGTCTATCAAAAATGAGAACTTCTTCCCTAACAGATACTGGTGCCACATTTTTAAGGCATGTACTACTGATGCCATTTCTAAGTCGTGGACTACGCAATTTCGTTCATGTTTTTTTAGTTTACGTGATTCATAGCACACTACATGCCCTTCGTGGGATAATACTCATATTAAAAATTATTTACTTGCATGAGTACATAAGGGTATAATCTTTATAAGGGTTGAGTACCTTAAGAATGGGTGATGATGTTAGTAGCCTCTTCAAATACTCAAATATTTCTTGGTATTTTGGAGACCATATGAATTTTATTCCCTCCTTTCGCAATGAAGTAATAGGATGAGCTATTTTAGGGAATCCTTTGATAAATTGTCGGTAATAGCCGATGATTTCCATGAAGGAACAAATGTATACCACATCCTTAGCTATCGACCATCCTGAAATGGATTTTAAAATTTTCTCAGGGTCTACTGCGATCCCTTCTTCTGATATTACGTGACCCAAGTATTGTATCTTGTTTTTAAAGAACTCACAATTTTTGAACTTAGAATAAATTTGATGTTCCCTTAATGTATGCAATACTTTTTTAAAGTGTTGTTTGTGTTCTTCTTCTGTCATTGAATAAATCAAGATGTCATTGACAAATATTAACAAAAATTGATCCAAATATTTGTTAAAGATGTTATTCATAAGACACATAAAAGTGGCAGGGGAATTAGTTAAACTGATTGGGATTCCTACAAATTCGTAGTGTCCATACCATGTTCTAAAAGCATTCTTATTAATGTCTTCCTTTTTTATTCTAATCTGGTGGTAGCGAGATTGAAAATCTAACATTGAAAACACTTTGGCTCCACCTACATGATCGAACAAATCATTTATACGAGGTAGAGGATATTTATTTTTAACAATTACTTTGTTTAACTTTATATAGTGTAAAAAAAGTCGCAATGACTCGTCTTTATTCTTAACGAATAAAACCGGTGCTCCCCAAGGTGATGCACTAGGTGTGATATATCCTTTGTTTAATAGTTCTTGAACCTGAATTTTTTATTCCACTAGTTCAGGGTTTGTCATCTGGTATGGTATCTTGGTTATAGGTGCATAACCTAGTATAAGCTCAATGGAAAAATATATTTCACACTGAGGGGGAAATCTAGGTATTTCCTCTAGAAATGCGTCCAGAAATTCATTCAGGACTGGGTAATTTGCTAAGTTGGATTTATATTTTTTGTTAAGTAATTTTGTGACCCATATTGCATATAATTTGCAACCCTTCCTCATGCATCATTTTAGATTCATTACAGAGATTTTTCTCATAGAAACAGGTTTAGATATTCGTTTAACAGTTCTAACAATTGTGTCCTCGGTTGAATATGTAAAAGTCTTGTCGAAGCAGTTCAGCACAATTTTGTACTTTTCTATCCAGTCCATACATATTATCATGTCATAGGATCCCAAGGGAAAAATATTTAAATTGATTATAGTCTTGTGATATTGTATTTTAAATTCACAATCAATAATATAATCAGTTACCCTTCTTTTAGTTCCCGTGGCCAATTGGACCCGCCAACGTCTTACGTGTTTTACCTTTCCTAGTTGGCACACTTACATCATTTTAGGAGTAATATAAGTTAAGCTATCCCTTGGATAAATTAATACATAAAACTTTTTATTGGAAATCATCCCTTTGATTTCCACAATAGCATATTGGTGGTCTTCCTGTCTATCCTGCAAGGCTACATGTATTCTATGTATACTCCTGATGATTTCTCCCACTATTGAGGCTTCTTGAAGATTATGAATATTTCTGTTTGTCTCATTGATATGTGGAAAATTTCACCGTAAATGGGTTTTTTCTCACTCCCAACACTTTAGAGGTTCAGTGGTAGCTCTGACAGGTCCTTTTCATCGAAGATTTATTGATTCATTGCCTTGTTGTATAGGCTTCCCATTACTGACATAATTGTATTTTTGTGGATTCTTTGGTATATTTATAAATGGATATGGATGATAACCATTTTTTGGTTGGTTAAATATTTCTTTCTTTTTGTCCCTCCATGCTTTATGTGTGCCACTCCTTTAGTTATATTGATCATCGCAAAGTATTGCTTCCTTTCTTAGTACTTCATCTAGATTTTTTGGATTGTCAAATTGGATGTGATATTTGTAGGACTACAATAGGAAAATTAAGTGTTAGAACATTAATACACCACTTAGTACCTTAGTATAAATCCTTAGTCATTTTTTTGTCCAATGCTATGGTTTGGACTTAGGAACTTAATTGGGAAAAATAACTAGTTAAATTGGAGCTTTCAAATCTACAGCAGTGCTCCAACTCAGTAAAACTCCACATGTGCACCCTCATTTATTGTTGATGCACTCCCATTCCTTGAATTGGGGATTTTTTGTTGACTAGGAGTGCTAGGGGTGATTTTAGCCTAAATTTTGGATTGTTACAACATTTAATGCCCACCTAGAATCTCGCACTCATATTATTATGAACATTCATGCATGCCAAGGATTAATGATTACTCCATCACACCTCATCCATGTCCACATTTCCATTCGTGACCATTTCTTCTGTGTTGGAGCGAGTTTGGCCCAACTAGGGGGGATTGAGGCCAATTTGGCCAATTTCACATGTACACTCAGATTTGGCTTCCAAAGTCTCTCGAATTGAACCAAATGTAATATATAACTATTCTTAATAGATTCACATGTAAAACAGTCAAATAATATCCACTTTCTTTTCACACTATGTATGCAAAATTGTTCCTCTTTCATGTTTTTTTGTTGATTTTTGCAAGTAATTTTATTTGTGAGATTCTATAAGGCTCCTAGATATTGATTTAGATCAAGATTCTCACATTATATCAGATATGAGTGGATTTTATTGAGTTTCATATCAATCTTGATCGTTTGAGTTGCATTTTTTTGAGAATTTCCAAATAAAATTGAGTGTTTTTGCACGAATTTCAACAATTTTCTCACCATTACCGCAAGAAAAAATGGAATCAAACCAAATCTTGATTACCCCCTTCAATTTCTTCGATTGGAAGGAAAAAATGGTTATTCAATTGAGATCTAAGGGTCTCTACATTGTTACCATGGGAACAGAAGTGGAGCCAAACTCTGTTGTAGAGAAAGCCAAGTACTTCAATAGACTTGATGAAGCCTATGGTTTGTTATGACTGATTATTTCAAGAGATATATTATTTCATATAGACAGTTTGACAACCGTAAATGAAGTTTGGGTGAAACTAGAATCACTTTTTGGGAAAAATGATGAATTGAGAGGACATCATCTTGAAAATGAGCTCATAATCCTGAGCCCAACGCATTTTGAAACTATCCAGGAGTTCTTTATGAATTTCAAGTCTTAGTGCTTTAGCGGAAGCAATGTGGAATTGAGAAGAAAGAGGATCAGTTGATACTGTTCATCCTTTCGAAGTTAGGCCTAGAATTTTTCATTGTTTATAAGCACCTTCCATTGTGGAAAATTAACACTTTGAAACTAGCAGATGCCAACACTAGCCAGCTTCATGGAATCCCTCGAGCCAGGAAAAATACAAGCTAGTTAAAATGGACACAATCAAAGCTAAAGATCAAGATTTAGCCATGGGTGTTTTGAATGGCTCCAAAGAAGAAGGCAAAGAATTTGAAGCAGCCAGAGAAGAGGAATTCTGACAAACCCCAATCCAGTGATGGGGGTTCGAATCCTCCCAAGGAGAAGTATAAGAAAGGGAAAGAGAAAACCAAATGCACATATTTCCATAAGGGATGGCATCCAGAGAGATCCTGCATGAAGAAAACCACTGATCATATGGCACAGCTGCTAGATAAAAACAACATCCATGTCCTAGATGGCGCACAGAAGAAAGATGGAACCACCATTTCAAACAACAAGGAGAAATGTCATGCCTTGGTACCAGGTACTTATAATTCCTCAACCTTCATTATTGATTCAAGGGCATCTAGACATATTGTTTCCACCATGTAGCTCTTCTCCTCTATGCATTTGAATAGTGGCCCAACAATTCGAATGGGAGATGACTCTGAAATCTAGACGAAAGGAGTTGGTAGGATTGATTTGGAGCATGGTTATTTTAGTGATGTGATCTATGTATTTAATTTGGAAGCAAATTTGTTGTTAGTATATCAAATGACGCATAGAGGAGAAGGTAAGATATTAACATTTACTCCTGACTTGGTAGAGATTGAAGAAATCTCATCAAACATAGTTGTGGCAATTGGGTATGCAGACCACCAAGAGAGGATGTACAATTTCTCGAATTTTCTCCCTAGTTCTGGTGACCAAGTGCTCCTCTCTCATGCCAATGAGATCTCCAAGCTATGGCATGAAATTTTTGGACACATGAAATACAAGTATCTCCAGGAACTGCACAAGGATGAGATGGTGGAAGGGATTCCTTCAATCAAATATTCAAATTGAGCTTGCATTGGTTGTGTAGTTGGGAAGCATCCAGAGTACAGCTATGAGAAGGGGTAGGCAAGGAGAGTCTCACAACCTCTTGGATTGGTACATTCTGACTTGATTAGTACTCTACCCACTCCATCCTATGGTGGATCAAGGTATGTACTCATTTTCATTGATGACTACTCGAGATTCTGCTAGGTATACTTCCTAAAATTGAAATCTCAAGTATTTGAGCAATTGAATATTGGAAGGCCTTAGTGGAAAATCAAAGTAGGCATAGGAAAAAAATCCTTAGGAATAAAATTGGAAGGAATATGTAAATAAAAATCTGCAGCATCTTTGTGAGCAATGTGTCATTCAAATGCAACATTCAACTCCCTACACACCACAGCAAAATGGTGTGGCAGAGAGGAAAAACAGATCTCTCAAAGAGATGGCCACATGCATGATTGAGGAAAGGGATATAAGTCCCAAGCTATGGGTTGATGCTATTATTTTTTTTTATATATACAGAATAGGAAATTCCAAAAATAAGTCAAATGAAAAACTCCCTACGAGGCATGGTTTGGCCATAAACCAAGTGTCTCAAATTTTAGAATTTTTGGATCGAGAGCATGGGCTCGAATTCCTTCAGAAAAGAGGAAGGCCTTGCAGCTACACAACAAGGAATGCATCATGGTTGGCTATAGTGAGGAAAAAATGGTTATAATATATTTGATACATCCACACTCAATACTTTCATTGAGAGGAGTGTGCAATTCTAAGAGGAACCAATACCCGATTTTGAGCTTGCATCAGGGGAATGTTGTTCTTCCCAACACCTTCATGAAGTAAGTGATGATTCATGATCTGTATTTTCTAATAATTGTGATAATGATATGGATGTATATGACATTTTTGTGGAAGAGTCACCATCAAGGCCCAAAGGGGCTGTAAAAAACATACAAGTTGCAGGGGAATTTCCAGGCAATACCCAAGAGCCTAGGAAGACTAGATCTCAATCTAACAATGCTTCCTATGCAAGTGAAACTGCTCTTGTTGAGAACTATTATATGATGATTGGATCTGATCCACATTCATATCAGGAGGATTTTCATGATACAAGATGGAAATCAACAATGGAAGAAGAATTCCATTCTCTCCAACAGAATGAAAAATGAGAATTGGTTCCCCTTCCTCCCAAGAGGAATATTGCGCAATGCAAGTGGATCTTTCAAACCAAACTTGATGTTTATGGTTCATATGTGAAGTACAAGGATAGATTAGTTTCTAAGGGATACTCTCAAGTTCAAGGTATATACTACACTGAAACCTTTGCACTGGTTGCAAAGATGGATTCAATAAGACTAGTTCTAGCAATTACAGCTAGTAAAGGTTGGCAAGTGCACCATATGGATGTCAAGAGTGAATTCTTACATGGTGAAATACAAGAGAATATTTACATGCAGCAACCTTAAGGTTTCCAAGAGTATCCTTCACTTGTATGCAAAAATGGATACTTTCTTGCTCTCAATTGGTTTCTAAAATCCTAAATACTAGGGAAAAATTTAAGACCCCCCACTTAAATTTGTATGTACAAAAAATGGGTGAATCCTCGTGTTACATGAGAAAGTGTGAAGGATATTTAAACAATAATATAATATGTATATAAATTATTTTAGGGAATTTTTAAAATGTGGGCGAATTCTTCACAAAATAATAAAATCTTGAAAAATAATGGCGAAAATTTCAAGTATTTTTTTTCTAATTTGTAGAAACTTACTTGGACTACAACCCCCATAGAAATGAGTTTAAACATACTGGTATGAACTATTTGCATGTCTTTAGTATCAATTAGCCTACTTTGTAATACAATTAAGGTCCCATTTGTTGTCATTTTTGGATATTTTACAATAGTTCCTTCAAAACTTTGATGTGAACAAAAACTTATGTAATAAAATTTGACGACCATATTTCTAGATGAAAACTAGGTTCCTAAGAAGATACTAATACAATAAGAAATAAAATGAGATGATTAAACAATAAAAAATACTTCATTTCAAAAAAAGAAGAAAAATATTTAACATTGTGTTCCTTCCTCTTAGTTCCCCTTTAGGATAGAATTTCCAAAGAATCATTTTTCCATCTAGGTTTTAGTTTCTTCACATGTACATTAAGAAATGAGCACTCACTTAAGCTTAAATGTTACCCCCCCCCCCACACACACACACACACACACATATATATATATATATATATATATATATATATATATTGTTGCTTATAAGTTTAGTAAAGTTAATGATACTTTGACAAGGTTAATAACGACATATATCCAACTATCCCATGCTACAACTAATGAGATCAAACGTATAAATCAAGCATATATATGTAGGAATCACAACCAAAAGTGTCATTTATGAATGAAGAATGGTGGGAATGCCTTTCATCTAAATGCACTCTTACAAAATCAAAACTCGTAAATTTGACACAAATGTTAAAAACACATGGAATAAAAAAACAAGCATAACCATGGAAAGGAAAGTTCCATTCATCTAAAATTATATGGAATGAAAAACTAAAAGAACTCACTATAAAACTTTTTTTAGTAGATGCAAAGAGTAAAATATCCTTAAAAAGAAATCTATTACACCTTACATCTAATAAAATATAATTGCACTAAGAGTAGTTAGGTCCTTACAGAATAGTATGGCGGATATGTGTATCGTTACACGTAACGAACTAATGTTATGTGCACCAAGAGTAGCGAGGTGCTTACAACTGAGTGCGGGGAAGATGTGTAATGTTACACGTAATAAACTAATAATATTGGCACTCAGAGTAGGAAGGTGCTTACAACCCAGTATCAGGGAGATGTGTAATGTTACACGTTATCAACTCAAGTTATATACCAAAAATTATTTATTAATTTATTTATTTTTATTTTTTATTTTTTTTATTTTTTTTTATGTCGCCTCTTAAAATAAATAAATAAAAAGAAAACTAAATAAAAAATAATTTTAAAAATCCATATTCAGTTATAAAAAAAATGTAAATCCAAATAAAATGTCATTAAAAAAATAACACCTCAAGAAATTGGATCCCTCTCCATGCTTGATAGATCCAGGTTTAAGATGGATCTATATCGGTTTATCTACCAAGTCCTCTGATGAGTTATTGAACTATTTATAGCATGGAAAAATAATACAAACAGATTCACTAATATGTTGGATATTTTTTTCCATTATATTATCATATTTGGTATCATCCTAAGAGAATCTCCACATTTAAAAAGATTTAATAAGATTTCATTTTCCAACACTCTAACAATTAAGCGTAAGAACCCTAATACAACACCAATAGGGTTATCGTTTAGAAAACAATAAATTAATAGGGAAAACTCCCATTCTCAAACATACATCAATGTATTCCTATGTTTCTAAGAAAAGAATCTTGAAATACAAAATATCCATAAATACATTCTTCATGAAACTCCTAACTCTTCAATCCTTATCTAAAACTTGTCTTAACAAGAAACAAGGAAAATACTATGTCATGTTATATCATTTTACTAAGAATGCTAATGCCTTTCTAGAATACAAGAATACGGATAAATATTTATACTTAATTTATGTCTCAATTTATATTTAGATCATTGTTATACTTAATTTAGATGTAAATTTACACATAGATAATTTTTTGGGACTGTTCTTATGTTCAAATTATGTTAAGTCATTAAAAGTAACAGTTGACATAATTATTGTTAATTTTAGCTAAATCATTTGGTTAAGGTGTAAGTCTCGCCAGTAGGGTGGCCCATGTTCAATCCATTTAAGAGTGAGTTAGTTGGGAGGACACGTCTATAAATCCAACCATGTTAAGGGTTGATGTTTCCTAAATCTTGAGGTGACGTCCCTAGGTTGTAGTTTCTTAACATTTAACAGTCAAATACTTTATTAGTTTTTACAATAAAGATTAACTTTATAAGTAGTAAAAATATTTATAATTATTTTGAAATCTTATTTTTAAATGTCCATGATTTTTATAGTTTCAAAATGCAAAATAATTAATAATAACAAAGCGTTTATAAATTTTCAAATACAATTATTAATAATTATCATAAATTTTGGAAAACAAAATTCACCAAACAATAATTAAAATTTTAAACATAGTTAATATTGTGCTTTTTCAAAATGGAATGATAAATCCGTTTTAGTTAGATAATCCCATGCCCATTTTGGATTTTGATTTGATTTTGGCTTTAACCTTTCATGGGTGAGTAAATTTTAAATATTATTATTATTTTGGCAAAGTTACTTTGGTGTGACAAACAATAAAGGATTTTGGTGAGATTCGTCTAACTAGTACATAAAACTCAAGCATATATGACATTGTAAACCTCTAGCTATCCATCTCTCCTCTTAGGTGACGTGTTTATTTGTCATTGTTTTTTTGGTCCATCGTAAGCAAGGGTAAAATTGTTCACAACAATGTTTCTACAACAAGATCATATATAAAGCGTTTCAGAAGAAGCAAGGACATGAATATTGTTTCCCTATCTTACAAGAGGCACGAAAGGTATTAATAGTTGCAAGAGTGGCACATGAAACAATAGAGATGTACGACCTAGGCTTGATGCCGATAATCATGGAAATCAAAGTGAATCCATAGAGGGATGATATCTAACTAACCAGATTGTTATGTATGTATTCTCGCTCCTACATAAATGTTTTTGTCACGACCGCAACTGATTCCAAATAATGTTCAAGAAAATATGTTTTTATGGCTAAGTGGCTTTGCAACTATTTACCCACAATGTTTCACACCTAGAATACAATACATTGGCATAAGTTCTGAGTTTTAGAGTAATAATCCATCGTAGTACCATATTATTAGACCTTAGACTCATTCATTTGCTTCTATGCAGTGTTTTCTATGGTTTAGACTTAGGGAAATTGGAATTTATGACAGTTGAGGCACTCGTGGTTGATCATTCTACACAGTTGAGGAGATCCAGGTTGATCATTCTGACAACCTAGGAACCCAAATTGATGACAGTCAACCATCATGTGCTCCCATTCCACAAGTTTAGGGATTTGGTCCAACTTGAGGTGCTAGTGCTTGGTTTTGGTGGTTTTTTAACTCTCTTGAGAATTTATTTCTCTCCTAGAGTGACTCCCACTCACCCATGGGCTCACCAACTCCTGTCATAGCTTCATTTATGTTTCATCATTCCTTTCCCATGTTCACACAAGGATTCGTGACCGTTTGGGATGATTAGGAGGCTCATTGGTCCACCTAGGGGAGTTTGAGCGTCAAATCTTGGGCTAACACGTGTATGCATCTAGATGGCCTCCAAGGTCTCACGATTTTTCCCTATTGTACTATATACTTGTTCTAGACATAGTTACATGTTGGAAGGACATAATAATATCTGTTATTAACTTCATGTGTGTATGTAATTTTAAGTCTTTCGACTATTTTGTGCATGATTTGTAAACCATAACAAATTGTGAGACTTTCTTTGGCTCCTAGATCAAACTGTGATTCAATTATCACATGGTATTAGAGCTCTTTGGAGGATGCAAATCAAAACCAGTGTGCTTGATTTTCTGTTAGAGGGATTCTCCAAACTTAAAAGACAATATAAATCAACTTTATGACTCATATAACAAAAGCTTATTCACAACATGTCAAGTAGAGCATTTAAAAAAAATAACTAGATTACATTACACCCCTACCCATTGGTTTGGATTAACTAATGCATGAAAAGTAAAAACAACAAACTTATATATATATATATATATATATATATATATATATATATATTCAAGCTTATACTAGTTTCATGAAGACACACCTTGAGATTTCATGGGTTCCATTGATATTTAGACATTCAAGGTTGGTAGAAATAAGTAATTCCTTAATGAGCATGTTTCATTTTAATTGTTTAATATTACTATGGTTTATGGGTTTGTTTGTTTTTTTGCTAGAATAGTTTGTAGCAAAATAATCAACAAGTAACTACAAATTTACATTTTCAACAACTACAGGATTTATAAAGATTCACATTTTTAAAGAAAAAGTGCAATTAGAAATTGCAATTTCAACATTTGGAGTATTATAGAAATTGAATTTTTTTTGAGAAATTATAGTTTTTGGTTTCTAGAAATTTCAATTTTAACAATAAATAGCCTCCATTCAATTGCAATTGCTTAATTGTTGAAATTGCAAAAATTGCACATCTTTGGATTCTAAAATTGCAATCGCCTAAAGAAATGCACTTTTTATAATTCTCCAATTGTTAGAATAGAAACTCTTGGTTGCTAAAAGTGCAATCATTAAATGTTAAAATTTCAATTTTAGTTAAAAAATGTGAATTTATTTGGAGTCATATACTTCTTTAAATTGTGAATTTATAGTTGTTGAAACTACACTTTCTCCTTCATATTTTTATTATTAAACTTGTATTGCAATTTCTTAAAGTTGAAATAATAGTTTGAATAAAAAATTCTTAAGATTGCAATATATGCAATTTTCAAAAAAACCAATCAATTGTTGAAATTGTCCAATAAAATGTTGAAATTGATTTTTTTTATTAAAAAATGTGAATTTATCCTCAATCTTTTTATTGTTAAATTAATTAAGTTGTCATAACAAAAATTACCATTTCATAAAGTTAAAATTGCAATTGAATAAAAAATTCTTAGAATTGCAATATATGAAAGAATCATAATTACAACCAATGGATTGTTGAAATCATTGATGCCATAGTTTCAATTTGTCATTAAGCATACATAATTTTATAATTCTCCATTTCTTGAAATTGAATTCTTGAATGTTAAAATTTCAGTTTTTTATGCCATACTTCCAACTTCTCATGAAAAAGTCACAATTTTTATAATTTTCCATTTGTTGAAATTGTATTTCTTGAATGTTTAAATTGCAATAATGAATTGTTGAAAATTTCAGCTTGCCATTTAAAACAAGGCCGGTCAAAACCAAATATGATATTGGGATTTGACTCCGAAATATGTAGTAAATTCATGCAATTGCAATCTGCAATTATCGAAACAGCAATTAATTAAGTCTTGAAATTTCCCAAATCGGAATCCTTGGATGCTAAAATTGTAATTTCTTGTAAAAAATACATTTTTTTATAATTCACATATTGCTAAAATTGTAAATTTTGGTTTTTGAAATTGCAATCAATCAATTGTTGAAATTGAATTTCTTGTTATAAAAATATGAATAATGGACACTCACATTCCATCACAAGGCTTAGGAATTGTAGATATAGTGTATAAATAATACATAAACTTATAAACAACCTTATAGATGCTCAAATAATAACAAACACTCTAAATTAGATACTTTACAAATGACAATTTGGTTGTATATGAGAAAGAAATATTTCACTAAACATATAAAAATCACATCCATTGATAAAGAGTGCTAAAATTTTATTATATAATTTATTATATATTTAATAAAGAAAAATTAAAAGCTGTGTATCTATTAAGTTATTTACAATATAATTATTATTTTTTAAATAAAACTTATTATTTTAAAATTATTTTTTAAAAGCTAAGGGTTTTAATCAAACTTCATTTAACTATGTTAACATCGAACTTTATTGTAGAGGAAAGTTTCCTATGGATAGGGTTTAAGAGGCCATCAACGTACTGGGGTCGAAAGGGAGATGCATATAGTTCTACAAGTATATATAAGCAAGTTTCAGAGATTAGAATGGTTCATAACTTGACAAAAGAAGGTTGATCCAAGCAACCCTTCAATCCTCCTCTTTCTCCTCTTGCTCCAAGAGACATGTAAAACAAATTATACCTTCCTCAAACCAGTGTGGCCCCATATAAAACAATGATAATCAAAGTAATATAAAAACCTAATCTGATATACATAATCATATAATAAAAACAGAGATTCAAATGCACATTGAACAATGATTTGGGAAGAAGAAGGACATCACATATTTATTAATCATGAAACAAAATACAAATATACCTTCTCTTCAAGATGGGCACCTCACGAAACCTTGATTTGGTTTTGTTGCTTCTCTTCTCCAAGGAACTCAACCTCCAAGCTCTGCAACACAAGGAGAAATCTTATAGGGAAAAGGTGGGGGGAATGAGTGTCGCAATTCCTCCAGCATAACAATGAAAATGTTCAAGTCCCATCTCATGGACCTCCCTACCTCTATTTACACCTTTCTGAAGAGATAGGGTTGAAGAAAAAGTAGTTACAACTGAAGGTGTCAGTTGCATAACCACCCAAACTACCTGAAATTCGAGAAACATCCATTTTTTACATCTACAGGAAAAATCCATGGGTTGGAGAGACAACAGTCGTGTATACAAGTGATATACGTGGGTTGAAGTGAAAATACTCACGTATGATTCATGGGTTTCAATATAAATAGTCACAAATTTAGGGAATACGTGGGTACCATGTAGAACAAGTCGTGTATACAAAGTGGAATACGCAGGTACCATGTATGATAAGTCGAGTATAGGTTAAATATTCTCATTTTAAGGGTTCTTCTGGGAATTTCCAGACTTTGATGTCTTCTGAAAATTTTTAGTCGACTCAAAGACCTTTCCAACAGCGTAGAGAACGATCAAACAAAGTTACAAAACTCTGGATATGGGTCCTTTAATATAGGTGTTTTTTTAGTAACTTTCAGTGACTATCATGAAGTGTTGACATGCGAAAAAATCATATGAAATTGGTCACAGGAAGAGATGTGTCATTTTGGGCTTTAAAAGATGCCCCCTAATGTATGAGGTTAGAGGGGAAGACGATAGCTGAAATACATTACAAAGGAAACAACTAAGTATGAAGAAAGAAGAGAATCCAAGATCAAAACGATCGAACAAAGGTGCCTGAGAGAGAGATAAACTTCAGACAAAACTGATCTCTGGGACATACAAGTCAATATATAAATCATCTCCATCAGGATACATGTGGATCCAACATGTGTATAATTAATGTAAATATCATGGTCGTTCAATATTCAAAAAGGCACCATATCAAATCTAAAGGAGTCATGGCCATAAGTGAACAAAGTGGATCCATACTCAATAATTGATCATAGCCATAAGAATACAAGGTGGATCTATGTCTCAACAAATTTCATATGAAGTGTGACAAGTTCTTGCAAAAATTAGGCAATAGGAAAAGATGACGATGCTACTGTCGGCCCAAGGTCTTCAATCCAAACTGCCCAAAATGGTACAAATCCTAACCATGCGAATAAAGGAGCTGAATTTGAACATGGAGGAAACTCTTTGATTACTGGTCAGTGATGAGAACCATTAACAAACACAATGGAAACAACCATTAATGAAAATGGTCCCCAAGGTACCTAGTACATTCTAACAAGTGTGAATACAAGGACTTGAAGTCGAACACTTGAAGAATCCATCAAGTAGGAGACAATAAGGTATTCCCACTACCTAATAGTGAGGGAAATTGCCACTGATGCATGCAATCGCCAAGGTACTATCATAAACTCTAAATATCATTCCCAGAGGAAAAGGTGTTGCAGTCGATAGGAAGAGATCTGCTGGAAGGAAGGCATTAAGGAATCCTTCATCATCCAACACGAGCTAAGTGAGAGACTAATTGGATATGGAACTAGTATTGAACTTCACAACAAGGACCATCAAGGACATGATGTAATGAACTGATACCATGGAATGGCCAACAAAAAAGGTTAAGGAAATTGTAGAATGGTCGGCAAAGGTTTATCCTTGAACAGTGAACACAACACAAAAGTGACGTAGGAATATTTTGACATAAAGAGACCAATGACACAAATCTGCAATGTACAAGACATTGACAAATTCCCCATATAATTGAAAAAAAAAATCCAATTGGAGGAGTAAGAAACTCGGAATCGAGATAGAGTCAAAAACTGAGATCCAATTGTTGATAGACTCAAAAATGGTGTCTTTTTCAAGGAGACAAGACTTGATGCCATGATGTAAAAACATTGGAATGAAATTCCCTTCCCTCTTTCTTATAAAGGTTTAATGAGTCCAAGAAAGAAAACTCGGGACTTTCTTCATTTTTGGCAAGCTTAAAGAAGATACATAAGAATGCTTAATAAAGCACTGATTTGTGGATTTTACGAGCCCAAATTAGTGGATGCTCGATGGTGTTTTCATAGTTTTGAGAGTCTGAAAACTCCAATGAAGACTCTAGGGGGGTGATTTTTCATAAAGTTAGTGTCATAAGTTCGAAAATGTGTAAAACAATATAGAGGAGAACTCTCTTAGCCCAGGTGAACTAAGGTATGCCTTTTTCATAGTTATTTGGTGAGGTCCAAAACGGGGTAAACTATCACTAGGCCGATGCACCTTTAGAAGTGGTATATAGCTCAAGTTTAATGAGTGTGAAGGAAGGGAAGATCACTTAGAAATATCCATTTGATTACAAGAAATGGAGCTTATAATAGTAAACTTGATGCTTTGTTCTTTATATTTTATTGAGCATGACAAAGACATAAAGTACACTTGGAATATTGTTCATGTTTAGGTCCAGAGCACGAAAAAGAGAAAACTAAGCTCAAAAAGGTTCCTTTTCTGTAATTTTAGTCCTCTAGGTCCGGAAAAGAGATAAATAGGTACCTAAATATACTCTTCTAGATTTCGAAGAAAATAGAGTATTCATTTTTCCTAAGTAATCCATAAGGCCGGAAAAAGGGGTAAACTTATACCTATGCGAATGATTGTTCAATTTACCTTAACAAGTCTGAACAAACAAGTTAACTCGACAATATAGTCATTTTTAAGGAGTTAGACTAGGGCTTAACGATAACTCCATATATTTCCTGTGAAGTTTTAACGAGTCCGGAAAAGTCAACTTGTGACCTCCTTACAGTTTTTAACGAGCTCAAAGGAGAGGAGAAAGAATGCTCTAAATGCGAGGAGATGAGTGTCATAGGAAAGCAAAACTAGTTCCGAGCGTGACGAACAAACCTATGCATAATGCAAGGAACATGAGCAGGATAAAGAGACTCGGGGAACGTCTCCTCAAGGTAAATGATGTCAATTTGCAAAGGAAAAATGCTACAAGGCTGAGCGATGTTGAATGTGAAGATGAGGGATTATACAACAAGCTAAAAGTGTGAAAGCCAACATCAGGATCAAAAACGCGAGCAAGGTACATGGAAATGCTGTTACAGTTGAACAACAAGGTGAGGCCAATAAACAGTTATGAATGAAATTAAAAATATTGTCTCCAAGAAACAACATCAGAATCACATTCAAAATAAAAGATCTGATGCAGGTCACTTTGGAGGAAACACATGCAACTTTGCTATCTTCTACAAAAGGTGTAGTCAAGGAAGAATCAATGAAAGAGGACTCTATAGTTCCAATATTTGGCGGTTTATAATCAAAAATATCAAACTTAGAAGAAAATAAAAAATTAACGAGGGAGATAGAGTCTGGAGGAACAAACGCAGTATCACAGGAGTCGAAAAATTCATATGAAAAATCAAACTTATCAGGATCACCAACTTGTTGTTTGATGGGAGATTCAAAAGACTCAAAAAGGTCAACATAAAAATACTGATCCATGGGAATATTAGTCTTACTAAGAAAATCAGGGTTATACTTAGTCACAACTGACCCAAAATCCAAAAGAAGCTCAGACTATATCAAAGACTCTAGGAAGACTTCATCCAAAGGAAGGATATCATCCAAGATAGGACACATGTCTAAAATTTCAAATGGATCGACAGAGTGGAGAGCGGGCTCCACAGTTTGTATAGGATGAATCCTTCATCAACTGCTGGGATCGAGTCCTAAGAAGGTAAGCATGAACACAGAGGCTTCTCCTTAGTGGCAATTAAATGCAAAGGACATGAGGCCACATAGCTCACCCGCGGAGGGGTAGTGTCTATCAAGACACTGGGAATCAATAAAGGAAAGAACTAGTCTCTAATTGGGTCGGGAGAGGGATCAAGAAAATCCAACTAATCAATAGTGACAGCTTCTTCGCCATGATTAAAGTACATCACACGAAAGGACGTTGACACCACATCTTGCATGGCATAGAAATAATCACGTCTGAGGAGAATATTGAAGTTGAAGGGGTCTTCTATCACCATGAATTCAACTAAGACGGTCTTCCCACCCAAAGTAATAGGTGTTTGAGAAAGAATTCCCAAGGCTATAATAGTTCTTCTATCAAATGCTAGTAACGGACTAGCAGTCGACATAAGGCTGGGAGATCCCATGCCTTGCCAAGCATGAGCAAACATGATAATAACTGAGGCTCCTTCAACAACAATACAATGAGCAATCATGTATTGTCTAAATTTGACCTTTATCTAGAAACATGCATCAAAAGGAAGGTCCAGATCAACTAGGCTATCCCAATCAAAGGAAGAAATCCCAGAGCTTGGTGGGGGTTAATCTGAAATGACTTCAATTCTCTCTTGTTCAGTAAGTTCTGAATTGGAAGTCAAGAAAATGTGACTAGAAAAAACTTCACTCTCCAAAGGAAGAGTGGGATTGATCAACATTGGAATCGATTCAAGCACTTCGTGAAAGTCACTCTCTGAAGGGAGAGTGGGATTGAAAAAATATGGCATTGGTTCAATCACATAAGGATCACTCTCCGAAAGAAAAGTGGGGTGAAGCAAATACTGGGAAGGTTCAACCACTAGATCAAGAAAATGTTGAGTAGGTTGTTGAGAAACTATAGGTTGTTTAGGAGAAGGAAATTATTAAGTATCGTACCACACTCTTCGCACCTCTGTGATAATAGGGAACTAGTGAGTAAGATTATCTCCCTCGCATAGCTTACAAGGGAACTTAAGTTTTCACTTTGAATGACCAGTTTTCTCAAGGGTGTCAACATAACTAGCAATGGCTCATTGTTTGCTCTCAACATGACCTACAGAGGCTGAGATTTTTCCCCTAGCATGACCACCAGAGGCTGGGTGACTAGGTCCAACTTGACTAAGAGAGGATGGTTTTAGAGAGACTTTAGGATGTTAACAAATGGGATGACCTTGGAACCAAACTCTTTGTACCTCTAATATGACAGGGCATAGATAAGTAAGGTGGTATCCCTCACAAAGCTTACAACAAAACTTTGGCTTGTTTTTTGAACGGTTAGTCTTTTCAACAGTGTCAACATGACTTGCAGTGGTTGATTTTTTTCCCTAAAAATGAACCCCATAGGCTGAGAGACTTCCCCCAGCATGCCCTATAAAGGTTGAGAGACTGGGTCCAACATGACCTGTAGAGGTTGGACGGGGAGGATCAACATGATTTGCAACAATTGAGTGTGTTCCCCCAGCATGACCTTTAGAGGCTGGGTGGATGGATCCAACATGACTTACAGAGGTTGGATGGGGAGGTCCAACTTGACCTGCAGAGGTTGAATGGGTTCCCTCAACATGAAATACAGAGGCTGAGTGACTAGATCCAACATTACTTGGAAAGGTTGGAAGGATCCCACCAACATGATCAGCAGAGACTGGATGGTGAAGATCAACTTGACTTGCAGAGGTTGAGTGCTTATATCCAACATGACCTGCAGATTTTGGATAGGTTCCCCCAGTATGAACTGCAGAGGCTAGGTGGTGAGTTCCAACTTGAACTACTAAGTTTGAAAGGGTGCCCCCTTGCTTATGTGTCTTCTTCCTATTCTTCCTTATTTTACTCCTTTTAGACTATAGGTTACTAGCATTAGTACTTTCATCGCATGAGGTAGGAGGAGGAGGAGAAGCAACTACAGGTGAAGGGTGTTACAGAGAAAACTTCCTATGGCTTGGGGTACCACAACAGATAGAGTAACCGCAGAAATCAATCCTTTCCCATATGCAAGAGAAACAAAACATCTAACACTAAAGGATCTCGAAACATACATTATTCTGGATGGTTGATGTAGATCCCTGTTGAGCTTTTTCACTCTTGCTTGTATTAGCAATTTGCTCTCTCAACATTCAGCAAACAAGACAAGCATGCTATGTAATGGTGTTATACCTACTCTAGCATATATAATCAATAACATATAAGCATTTAAAATTATCCATGGATTCAATATTCATTTAAATACACATTATTGGACAGGAAAAGATATTTCTATTAATATAAATCAGAGATTACAATAGTGACAACCTCTGTCGACACGTCTGCAAACTGGAGAAACTAAGTCCTCCACATGGGCCTCCACCACTTCAATCCTCCATCTCTCGATAGCAATATCACAAGGAAATACAAGCTTGGGAAGAACACAAAGTGCTCTAAGGGACAAAGGGATGCAAACTCAAGTATAAGCTCCGGCATCAATGGACTATAGTTTTGTTACTCTTCAATTCCTCTCCTTTCAATGTATCCAAAGGGTTCCTTATATATTACTTCAATGGGGTAATGGAAGGTCAAATCTGAGCGATATCAAGGCATATAGAAGGCCAAGAGACAAGTGACTTGGATCCACATCAAGGAAAACTCCAAAACTATTTGGCCTTTTGCACACATCCTGATGTACGCGGGTTTGAGGGTCATATCCGTGTATATACACGAGAATAGGTTTAAAAGTAGTGTATGGAAAATAATGCATGTTTTTAGGGATGATCTTGGAAACATCAAAGGTACAAAAATGGTCCATGGGGTCCAAAGAGTCTGCAGAGGGACTGGGAAGGCCATAAATGTGTGTTCCACCATGTGTGGTAAAATCAGCTGTAACAGATGCCCCCTAATGTGTGAGGTCAGATGGGTGATACGATGGCAAAAATACATTACAAGTCCATCCCAGAAGTGGAGTGATGAAGAACCAGGTGGAAGAACCAGCCATCCAACAGTATAATACAATAATCAAACTCTGCACATAACTGCAAGTACATATAGCAGTCCCGGATACATAAGAGTACAATGGCCATGAATAGGCATGATACAAAATATGACATGGGTGGTCATTTCCACGTACAATATAGATAGATCAGAATCTCCGTGATGAAGATATACAAAGGATCATAATCTCCATAATGGCTGAAGATATTTGACATACACTGGAATCAAGTCATGAGAGTTGAAATCTCATGAACACTGACACGATCAAGGATGTAGCATATATGAAATGCCACTAGTTTGGAAGGTATTCTACACAATCCACTACGAGTACATGTCCTACTATGTGAATAGAGGTGTCGAGGTCGAACATACTATTCTATCGTCTAATTACCGGTCATTGATGTATACCATTAACAGACACGAGATCACCCACTGATAATGAAAATGGGAATCAAGGTACTAGAGTGCAAACTAACAAGTATGAATAAATGTGTTGAGGTCAAACACTTGAGAGAATCCATTGATCAGGGGACATTGATGTATTCCCAAAACTGTCGATGGTGAGAGAACCTGCCATTGATGACTACAAGTCTCAAGGCACTCAAAATGACTCTAGATTCCTATCCAATAATAAATGATCTGAAGTCAATGGGATGAAATCCACTGGAAGGATGGTATTAAGGAATCCCACATCATCCAACACGAGGTACTCAGCAAAGCTGTATAATGTGGAAGGACTTGATCATAATGTGCATGAACTAGTATCAGTACCGGGAATGGCCAACATCCAAAGTCAAGAGAACTGAGGAATGGCCGACTCAGGTTTCAACTTCCTTCGAACAAGAGCATAAAGGTGAATGGTGACTAAATGTAGGCAGCATAGACTCAATATACAAAACTGGGACATCTTTGCGACATAGGAGGCATCGACAGAGGCTCCATAGGGACTGGAAGCTTAACCACTCGGTGGAGATAAACTCAGAGAAATGAGTACATCTCCTAAAGTCAAACTATTAACCCAACCAACGGATGTGATATACAGTGCTCTGTTTGAAGGAGACACGACTCGACTGCTGCCAAAGTAACATCTTTTCATGTCCGGCTTTTTGGTTTTTTTATTTTTTTGGAATTTTTCAAATATTTTGAAAAGCTTGAAAAAGAATAAAAGTGTTTTATAGTTATAGACTAGGAGGAGATGAGTGTCAAGGGGCAAACAAACTAGTTCTAAGCAGTGAAACATACATATGCTCAATGCAAAGACACATGTGTAGGATAATGACACTCGGGGGAAAGTCCCCTCCTGGTAAAAAATGGGGAATCAAGCTGCAAAACACATATAAAATGGCTCTGTGTGGCTAGACATGAGACAAGCTCGGGCTATATAGATGATAATCAAAGTCAGGTAAGTCGGCATAAGGCTCAATGAGGCAAGCGAAACTCATGATAATGCAATTACAACTTGACATAAGGGAGTCCTGGGGAAAAAAGGCCAACAAACAGATCAAGAGGAGTATGAGGCTCTTACGCAAAGTCATGGTGATACTATACAAAGGACTCCCACACCCTAAAGGAAAAATGTCAGCATGGGCGCCAAATGCAAAATGGGAACTAACTAGGGCACCCATGTATTGTCGAGCTCTACCATTCACATCATGTCACTTCTAAAAAGAAACAAGAAGGTTCCATGACAAGATGGAATGGGTTCGTACCTAAGGTTATAATGAAACGGTCATAAGGTCTTGCAAAGTGCAAATGGATTTGAAACCTAACATATATGCTAGTTTAGACATAATACCTGAAATCAGCACAAACGGGTCAAAACCACGATCAAAATGATGCTCAAAATGGACTCCTACATCATCAAATTAGTCCAAAACGGTCCATTGAATGGTCAGAAACGGTCCAAAACTATAGAAAGTGGGTAAAAAATTTCAAAAAATTCAAAAAAATTCTATTAATAGTAAAAAAATTTAAAAATTCCATATCATTTGAAATTTTTACCCACTTGAGCTCAAAGCTTCCAACGTGAATTCCGAAAGCTTCGTCCGGCAAAATTCGACACCGTTTGTTTCAGGTAACTCCTCATGTTCTCCTCTTCCCATTTCATGCAAAAAATTTCAATTTCTATGGTCAATTTTAATTCTTAGGCCAATCTAAAATAGGCATTTGGGCCCACATAGGTATCAGGTTTTTTTCCGCGTATAGGGCTAGCCATATGCGAAAAAACCTCCCAAAACCGCGTACATATGCGGCTGTTTAATTTGCAAACAATCGTGTATGCAACTGCGCAGAAGGATTTTTAAGGTAAATTATGACCAAAAATCACTTTTTATATGAAGGATGGTTCTAGAATGGAGGGAGAGGGAACATGAAGATGTAGAAGAGGCTGTTCAAGGTGACTTAATGGCCCAACAAGCTCTACGTGCATGCGGTTTGTATAAGTTTTGGTGTCTTGGAAGCCTACAGGACAAAACAAGACTCCTGCAGATGCTAGTAGATTACCGGGATCCAAAATCAGAGTCTTTTCATATCGACGGGATGTCCCTCACTATATATATTGAAGACATATATTTTATTACTGGATTATCCCGACGAGGAGAGGTGGTGAACCTATGCTCTCATGGGCCCGAAGGTGGCCTTACCATTGATGAGTACATTGTAGTATACTATTTTCTAGACATACAAAAGGTTGGGAGTCAAATCCCGACAAACTTGATCCAGGTATTGGGACTGAAGGCCATAGTATTGGCACTCGGCAGGATAGTTGGTCTAGCTTCATTCCACCAGGCCTCGTGGCCATTGATTTTCTATGCAGTGGAGTGTATGAGACCCATAGTGTACGACTAGAGCACTACACTATTAAGTAACATGAAGCAGCAGCTCAGTGACTGCAAGATGGGAAGGGTGAGAAAATCTAGTTTCAACAACATACTGAGCACGTTCTTCTTTGAGCGTGTACCGGGGCTAAGCCCTAGAGTGGACATTCCTCCACACAGAGCTCGAGATCCCGCCCAATGGCATTGGGAAAATGTTATGCACAGACTGGGTGGAGGTAGGGTGGCTAACCCCTACCCAACGGACTTATTTCCATGGTGGCGGTGGTAGATCATTGCCATCGATGACTATCCCTATGCAGGGATAGATTTTTGGGGAGATTTGGACATGCCCCTACCACCAGGAGAGGCATATGGCGACATAGGTAACGAATCCCAAACCCTCTTTTTAAGTTTACTGAATTATAAATTTCTTTTGTGTTTTTTATATATTAACTCAAAAGACATGTTTTGGTGTGATGACACATAGTGACAATCTATCATGTGTATGCAGATGTTGGACCACAACGACCAGATGGTTTCCCTCGTCATAGACGGAAGGGAAGAGGAGATGACATCATGGGTGTGGATGCGGAGCGGATGCTTGAAAGCATCCCCACAAACTTTGTACGCTTGACACATAGGGTACTCATGGCACAAGTCGAGGACTTGCCTGAGGCCATGTAGCACCAAGTGGTTGGTGTACCACGGGCATGGGTTTGATTATTTTGATGACTAGCTAGAGCCGTGGTGTGCTACCATGATCAGAACCCCCCTCCTCCTCCTCAGGCTTAGAGACCTGAGAGTGTTTCATTTTTGTACTACCGTGTATTATATTTTGGTGGATCGGAAGCCCCAATTTTGTATTATGACACTTATGTATTATGACGCCACATTTTGGATGTTTAATGAAAAAAATTTATGATGATCGATTTTATTTATTTACATGTGTAAAAATGTATGTTTGTGATATGCTTATGGTCTATGAAACAAATGCCAATCTAACACATAGTTAGCATATGAGTCAGCAACTTGATTAAAAATTCTTGAAACATGTGTGTATGTTATGTTCTCAATATGTCGTTCTAGCAATCTCACACATAAGAATATTCATAATAATGTCGGATCCCTAATACGATACAAGACATTAAGCTGTGAAACCACTAATTGCGAATCAAGACATACCTCAAGGGAGAGAACACCATGTGAAATGGCATCCCGTAATAACTCGATAACGGCACTATATTCAGCAACATTGTTCGAAGAAGGCCGTAAACATACATCTCCTGAAGACAATACCTGACCAGTAGGAGTATAAATCACCCAAGCAGCAAAAGCTGAGTTTTGAGTGTGGAGGCCAGAACCATCAGCGAATCCTATGTAAGAGGAAGACTCCATCGACATTTCCCATAAGAAACGAAAGCTAATCAACAAACCCGATCACCATAAGAAAACCTAACTATGCAACAAACTGTACAATAATATACAATAATCAGCCCTGGCTGAAGATCATGCAGAGTATTTTTTAAGATAGAGCCCATTTCTAGGCTCCGCCAAGCCTGTCCCTTCATAATCCACCAGCTCATAGGAGCCCTTCTCTAACACACATTTGACTACATAAGGACCATGCCACATGGGATTAAACTTCCCTTCCCCCAAGGGTTCTTTAGCTTGATCCCATAAAAGGACCGAATCACCTTCACTAGACCTCCTTGAATGGACAAACTTATCATATTGGAACTTAACGCGACACTTATTTACTTCTAGAACCACTAAGGCATCCCGACGTTGCTCATCAAGCTGCTCTAAGTGGACCAAACGTTCCTCCAATGCGGAAGTGTCTGGTAAAATCTCTATGGCTAGCTTCAACGAAGGGATTTCACATTCAACGGGAAAGACAGACTCCACCCCATGTACGAGCTGATATGGATAGAAAATGGTGACAGTCTTAACCACGGTTCTATAGGCCCACAAAGCAGGATATAACATGATATGCCAATTCGTCTTTCTTTGCACGATGGTTCATTGGAGAATGGACTTAAGTGATTTATTCACTGCTTCAACCTGTCTATTCATCTGAGGGTAATAAGAAGAGAAGTGCTCCTGCTTATACCCTAACTTCGAAGCCAACTCTTCCATCATTCTATTCTGAAAGTTCCTACCATGGTCAGTGACCAGCTCTTTTGGAATGCCGAACTGAGTAATAATTTGGTTGGAAAAAAAATGCACAGCTTTCTCACCATCAGATTTAATCGTGGGCATAGCCTTAGCCCATTTCATGAAATAATCGACAGCCACTATAATGTGATGATGCCCCCAACCGAAGCTGGGTTGCAATCCATGAAGTCAAGCCCCCACTTGGTGAAGGGAACAGCGGTGATAATCGGATGTAACGGGGCAAGATGCGAGCGCATATTGTGTGCAAACACCTGGCAAGGGTGATACTTCTTGACTGCATTGACACAATCTTTGAAGATTGACGACCAAAAATATCCCGCTCTTAAGATTTTTTGGGCTGTAGAAATCCCAGATAAATGACCACCACACACCCCTTTGTGGCAATCATTCAGCACAACCTTAGCCTCATCATGGGTTAAACAACGATGTAAAATGGAATCTACCCCACGACGGTACAAAGTGTTTTCCACTATAAGTTAGTTCTTAGATACATGACGTAATCGTCATCGCTCATCCCGTGAAAGGTGAGTAGGGACCTTCAACGTTTACAAATATATAATGATATCCCCATACCATGGGTCTAAAGTTGAGATAAGGAAAATATGCTCATCGACAAACGTATCCTCATAAACCTCCTCCTCCTCCACACTTGGAAAATTAGAAATCAGCTCCACAAAAATTAATGATTTCTTCGATTTCGCCGAAACGAATTCAAGATCGAATTCTTGCAAACTAACAATCCACTTATTATATTTTCCCCTGATCATCCTTCTAGTGAGGACAAACTGAAATGGATTGACATGAGCTACCACTAAGGTTTGGTGAAGGAGAATGTAATGTCTTAATCTCTGAACCGCATGAATGGTGGCCAAGGCAAGCTTCTCCACATGAGAATAATGGATTTCCACATCAATAAGGTTTTGGCTCAAATAATATATGACATGCTCATGGATCTCCTCATCCTCCTGAACCAAAACCATACCAACCGTCTCCATGGACGCGGCCACATAAATAAAAAAATCACGGCTATAGTCAGGTGGACTAAGCACAGGGGCTGATGCTAAGGCTTGCTTAAGAGCATCAAAGGACTCCTGGGCTCGCTCATCCCAGCAAAAAGTAGTGTCCTTCTTTAAAATACGCATAAAGCCTTTAGTCAAATTGACAAAATTAACCATGAATCTTCGCAAGAAATTTTCCATGCCTTGCAAACACTGAAGATGTCTAATATTGCGCGAGAGAGACAATTGAAGTATTGCCTCAACCTTAAAGGGATCGACTCTTATACCCTGCTTGAATACAATGAACCCTAGCAAGCAACCAACTGTCACACAAAATATGCACTTATGAGGATTTAACCTAACCTGGTAATGGCGGCATCTTTCGAATACTAATCTCAAATGGTATGGATGATGCACTCTCAGACGAGAATGAGCAACAAGATCATCCAAATACACTTTGATAATTGTTTTGAGATCATTAAAAATTAAGGTCATATCCCGCTGAAATGTGGCCCCGACATTTTTAAGACCGAAAGGAATCTTCCGATATGAAAACGTACCCCAAGGACAAATAAATGTAGTTTTATGCTGATCCTTGGGTTTGATCTGAATCTGATTATATCCGGAAAAACTATCCATGAAGGAGAATACCTTGCTTCCCGCACACTCATCCAAAATCTGATCAATAAATGGTGTGGAAAAATTATCCTTAGGACAAGCACGATTTAAATCACGGAAATCAATGCACATATGGATCACTCCATGCTTCTTATCAACCCGAATGGGATTTGAAACCCACTCCGTCAAGGGAATGGGATAGATAAAACTGGCTTTTAACAGTTGTTCTATCTCATCCTTAATAGCGGGTGCTTTTCTAGGATTCACCGCACGCAAATGTTGTCGAACTGGCTTTGCATTCAGATAGGTATTAATTTCATGTTCGACAATACGAGGGTTGATACCTAACATTTCCTCATATGAACAAGCAAAGATGTCATGAAACTCCTTAAATAGCTCGGTATACTCCTTGATCTCATCAGGGGAACAGTTCGCCCCAATGTAGATGTTCTCAACTTTTCCAAGATCATGAGAAATATTGATAGGAATAATAGGTGATAAATTCGCCATGTTCCCATTAGCCATCTGACCAGGAGAGCTCAATGGAACCACGGGACTACCAATATTCTTGCTAAAAATCTCCCTAAAGTCCTCACACTCCATACGGTTAAGCTCGAGAAGAAAATAGGATCTATGATGTAACTCTTCCCAAGGTGGCTCAACCCCAGACATGGCCTCAATAATGGCTTCATCTAATGGAAAAAAATCATCAAGGAAATCATGTGCATGAGAGGACTCAACTACCCATGCAGGAAACACATACGGGTCCTCCTCCTCCATCCGCGAAGAGGAAGGACTAGGCTCTGCAACACAATCAAGATTCGCTTGATATGCTATCATTGCTGCAAGAAATGGCACATCCGTTTCAACAGGTCCATTCGAAGGACTCGGTGAAGGAAGAATCCAAGGATCTTCCATATGGGTAGTGCGAAAAGACACTGAATTCAATGAATATGAAGCCCCACTGAAACTAGATCCGATCATAAGAACGGGCATAGGACAACTAAAGGTCCCCATAAGAGATGGATACATAGCCACACCCACATTCCCAGTTGTCAGCTGAGAATGATCGATAATCGGGATAGAAGCTCCCAGTGATGCACTAACACTCAAATTACATAACGATATCTGATCAATCGTAACAATCTTTCCATTAAATGGAAAGCATAATACTCAAAATGGAGAAGAGGCTATGGCTTGCATACTATACATCCAATTCTGGCCCAGTAAAATATTGTAGTCAAGGGGCGCATCAACCACCTCGACCTCTATCGCAATAGTCTTCCCTCTCGATTGGACCTGAAGAGAAGGAAGAATCCTGTGCATTCGAAATGATCTACCATAAAAGGCAGTTAACATGGTAGCAAATTGAGACAACTCGGGACAACCCAAACCCTTCCAGCACGACAAAGACATCATGGAAGCAACAGCACCTTCGTCAATCATAGTGTGTTTGGCGGTCATATTAAGACACTCTACATGAATCAAAAGAGACACATAGCAAGGAAAGAGAGGTTGTAGTCCCATGGTTTCAAATTTGATGACGGAAGAAGAGTTATCATCATTAATCCCAAGAGCAGAAAGCAAGGATTTCCTTTGCGGAGGACAACTCTGAAGTACTTCAAGTGCAGACATCACACAAGGAGTTTGGCCCAAATCCTCGACAACAGAATAGTTTTGGGCGTCTTGACCATTAGGACTGTGCCCCAAATGCTTTAACACTCCCTTAGGAATGCGAGGTGCAATTTCAGGTTTATCCATAGGGTTTTTGATACGTAAAGGGCTCTCGGGTGGAGCGGGTTCTTTCCCAAGGTCTGGTTGTGACAAACCATAATCTTTCACACGAGTCACAACCTTAGTAGCACATACCATGTCAATGTAACCATGACCAGTATTGGCTTTCGATGGATTTTTATCTCTGCCCGACGCACAATGAGGATCATTGGTCCTCGAGTTCGTATTTTGATTATGGGGTAAAGGATTGGTTAGCAGAGCTGGGCCCTGTGCTATGAATCTCGAGGCATCTTCCATATGAGGGCACAAGTGAGTGAGGTGGTCCTCCTTACACAATTTGCATGGAAACTTTACCTTACATTTAGACTACTTGTCCCCCCCAACATTGCGAGCATTCTTGTCATTAAAATTAGCATTTTCATTCTTGTTCCCACCCTTACAATTATTTTTACCCTTTTTCTTATTCCTTTCGGGCTACTGACTTCCCTTCTGGTCCGACGATTGCATGGAAAGTACATTCGTTGTTTGGGTGGGTTGAGACGAATTCGTGGCTTATCCCAAATCATATTGATTAATAGACAATTGGTTCACTTGTTTCACAACCGAATCCACAGGTTTGGCACTTGTACAACCCAAAATGCCATCGGCATGTGTTCTAGTCCCTATCTTGGGGTTGAAACTAGAACGTGGAGCGTTAGGTATGATCTCATACAAAAGTCTGGAATGAGCATAAATCAAATCCAACTCTTGTGCCCTAAATATTGCTTGTTCCTTGTTTTGGACTCTAGATGTAGAAACATCCTTCGCAATGTAAGGTAACAACGACTTGAGGAACCACTCAAGGAGAAATTCCGGTGGTATGAAGGCTTTAATCAACCTCTTCCTTTTCTACCACTCTTGGATATGATCCAATATATGTGTGGCTTTGTCTTGTTGAAATGTCGACAAGAGTTCTGTACCAACATCGTAATGCATGGGTGGCTGAAAGTGATTGAGGAAAGTCATGGCAAGGTCATCAAACAAAAAAAATGCCCCCCTTGGTAACTCTATATACCACTTCGCTGCAGGCCCAGTGAGGGTACGTTGAAATAGCCTTAAACAGATTGAGTCATCATGTAAGGAATTGGAAGAGCACCAAAGGTGAAAAGTAGGGACATGTTCACTAGGATCTTCTCCTGCTTTTCCCTCAAACTTGGGAATGTCCGAGGGAAGCTTGTTAGAAACAGCCGACCAAGCCGGGTCATGAGATACCAAATTGTTCATAAGTCTAGATAAGCTAGGTAAGTTCAACGTTGCGAGGAAAGGGAGCCTAGGTTGAGCCGTTCTATGCCATGCTCCCTGATAATTCTGGTTCATATAAGGCTAATTACTATAAATACCATGGCCTTGGCCATAATATCCTCCTCCCATTTGACACGTGTAGGCCTGCATGGAAGCATTATGATGTGGTGTACCTTGACTATGCGGTTCTACAAAGCCATAATTAGAAGAGTAAGTATGTTGTTGATACCCATACCCATAGGGTTGATAGTTCTGTCCATACTGCAGTCCATAAGACTGTCCATGAGAAGCTCCATAAGGTGTCCCATGGGATGTCCCATGAGAAGCTCCATAATTAGGGATATAGGGAACTCCTTCCGATGGACCATGAGATGATCTAGAAATAAGAATATGACCTCCCGAGACAACAGGAGGTACTTGACTCTGAGATACTACCGTGCGAGCAGTCGCAGTATGAACATGGCTAGTAGCAATATTCCAGCCTGAAGGACCACGTGAATGAGGGGGACGAAGGGTTGTCAAAAATGCATTCGAAGGAGTAGGGTTTGAGGATGAAGGGACATGTGAAGGGATGTAAGTGGTGTTCCCTATGGTCACTTGTCTCGATTATAGTATCTTCATATGACTACTAACACTAGGTCTAGGATGGACATGTGAAGTAGCTTCCACCACCAGGATGGAAGGTGCAATGTGACTAGTGCTCCAAAACCTCTCAGCATGGAAAGGAATAGGAGTGCCCCCAGGCGTAGTGCTAGGTTCAATTTCTGGCTCGGTATGATGTGTTGGATCATGTGGAGGGATATCAGGCATGTCATAACGAATATAACTAGTGCTTGTGGGTTCATGATGAGTCTCGTCACCTGGTAACCAATACCGACGACCTGTGAATGAGGGATCATAACTAGAATGTGAAGGTATTTCTTATGAAGGATCATATGCAGGAGTAGAATCTACATCCCCAACCTCATGAGGTGGAGAATACATCTCAGGAATCTCATCCTCGTGATATCCCATCATGTGTGAATCAATGTGAGAAGTACTCTGCCTGGACTGTCTGTTTCTCTCTCCCAAAGGAGGAGGAGACGTGGAAGGTGGAAGTCCTGCTAAATGACAAGAACGGCGAAGTGCCGCACCCTAATCCACAATGACTCAAAAAATGAAAAAGACTCTTTCTAATTATGCAAACCCTAGGAAAACTAGCGCGCACAGAGTATACACCTATACAATGTAAAGCCAAATCACAAGTAAACAAGGGTAGGATATTTGAGCTCTCGAATGAAGTAGGTATGTCTCACCTAGGAGAGGCTTGAGACTCCCGTATACAAAAAGCAGAGGTTCGTAACCAATTATAATGGCCCTTAGCTTCAACGCATATAGCGACTGTGCTGTCCAACCCCTACCTGGCCAGGACACTTGCAGAATAACCTCTATGAAGTACCCCCTTGATAACCTAGGTAAGGCAACTAAGGTCACCTCAATATAATAAATTCTTAGGCGGACATTCATAGGCAGGATTGACCGTATGGGTAGGGTATAAAATCCCGAAACTCTCGAAAGAGCCCCCAGATACGAATACAATCCTGGAAATATCTCTGGTGCTACTCAGTTATGACCAGGGGCCATCCTAATCAATAACTGCTCACACTACCTCATGCTTAAATCCCTTGTAAGAGGAGGATCATGAGAAACACTAATTATATAAAGGAATTTCACTCTCTCACCTGGACAGACACGTAAATGTTTTGTTAAGTGGTATTGGAGAATTTACTCACAATGAAATATTCCAAGACCCTAAAAACTAATCTTGTTGGTGCACCCTATAAAAGAAAAGAGTGTAATTGATTTTATTGTGTTGATTTTAATTGGCTTATTACTCAAAAGGGCAAATGATTGTGCAACTAATGATGTTATGACACAACAAGAAGTAAAATGCACACCTAACAATCAATGCAAATGCACTGTGTCAAATGAAAAACGGGGTATGCTACTACGTGAAGTGCAAAATTTTCCTTCAAATGAATATGCAATCATTCCTATATGGAAACCTGACTAATACTTCTCCAAGCAAACCTAATGCAAGTACCATGCAAAATGCATAATGATGCAAAAAAAAACAAATGTTTTTGTATTTTTTGAATTAAAATGAAATAATAAAGAAAAAGTATGACTCTACAACCCCCAGACTTTGCAAGCACTATTAGACAGCACCCAAGAAAAGCACTAAGGTAAAAGATACCTAATGCACTAATCCCAAAACAAAAAATAGAAAATGAAATGACAAGAACATTCTCAAAAAATTCAAACTAGAAAGCATCTCTGGTTAGAAACAGAGGTGTATACAGACTCCAGAAGCATCCAAGAAGACTCAACAATTATCCAAACACACCCAACAACACTTAATCTTCCCCACAAAGGAAAAACTCAGGGCATATATGACTGTGTGCAAAAAACCCGCATATATATGCGGATATTCTAGTAAAAACCATGTGTACACACGACTGTGAAGACAAAACTCATGTACAAGAAGAAAAAGAGATAAAAAAGAAGGTAAACAGACAAGCTGAGACAAAATTTACTCCTATTAGACACTACTAGGAAAACATGCCCCCAGACCCGACTCAGAAACAAAGAAATCAAAGCAATTCAAGAACATTGAATGCCGATAAAACCCCCAAAGGAAATGACTAGGAACTCCCCGGTATGGTCGCCAATTCTGTTACAGAGAAAACTTCCTGGCTTGGGGTACTGCAACAAACAAAGTAACCGTAGAAATCAATCCTTTTCCATATGCAAGAGAAACAAAACATCTAACACTAAAGGATCTCGAAACATACCTTATTCCAGATGGTTGATGTAGATCCCCTTTGAGCTTTTCCACTCTCACTTGTATTAGCAATTTGCTCTCTCAACATTCAGCAAACAAGACAAGCATGCTATATAATGGTGTTAGACCTACTCTAGCATATATAATCAATAACATATAAGCATTTAAAATCATCCATGGATTCAATATTCATTTAAATACACATTATTGGACAGGAAAAGACATTTGTATTAATATAAATCAAAGATTACAATAGTAACAACCTCTGTCAGCACGTCTGCGAACCAGAGAAAATGAGTCCTCCACCCGGGCCTCCACCACTTCAATCCTCCATCTCTCGATAGCAAGATCATAAGAAAAGGAAATCTTGGGAATAACACAAAGTGCTCCAAGGGAAAAAGGGATGCAGACTCAAGTATAAGCTCCAACAACAATGGAGTATAGTTTTCTTTCTCTTCAATTTCTCTCCTTTCAATGTATCCAAAGGGTTCCTTATATAGTGCTTCAATGGGGTAATGGAAGGTCAAATCCGAGTGATCTCAAGGCATATAGAAGGCCAAGAGACAAGTAACTCAGATCCACATCAAATAAAACTCCAAAATTGTTTTGCCTTTTGCACACATCCCAATTTACGCGGGTTTGAGAGTCATATCTGCGTATATACACGAGAATAGGTTTAAAAGTCGAGTATGGAAAATAATGCATATTTTTAGGGATGATCTTGGAAACATAAAAGGTGCAAACATGGTCCATGGGGTCCAAAGAGTCTACAGAGGGACAAGGAAGGCCATAAATGTGTGATCCACCATGCGTGGTAAAATCAGTTGTAACAAAGGTGAAGCAGTGTTTTGATGCCCTTGATATAAGAAGCTTACTTTAGAATAATTAGGAGCATTCAGGAAAGTTGGAGTGGAAAAAAACCAAACCAGTAGACCTAGGGTGAATCCAGGAAGATTCAAGGTGGCCATAAAAGGAACACCAACATTCCCTATGAGAGGAATAGTACAAGGAGTTCATAGCATGGGGATCTCTTGGTTGGTTTTCAAAGGGGTGTTAGCCATAGTTTAAAAAAATAAGACAAAGTCTGAAGATGACAGGAAACCAACAGTACGAAGAACACACAACTAGAAAAATACCTAAGTATCAAGCCAGGTAAACAAAGATTCCTTCCAAAGGAAATAATGGGATGATGAAGGCCCAGAAGTAACCAGTGAATGAAGGAGAGTAGTTACTTGGCGTCTCATGAAGATCCCTCTGGGTGCAAGCATTCGAATCACCCAATCGTCCTCCTAGATTGTCTACCGAAGATACCTTCCAAGTCTACTCTAGGTGTACTGGAAATATCCTTCCATTTCCACCCATGTAATATCCTAGCAGAGAAGATACTAAGGCTACCAAAATCGAGGAGAAAGTTAGGCGGAACAGTCGTTAGTCCAGCCGATGCACATGGGACGGGTAGAAAATCCCGAAACCCAAATATTACCAGGCACCACATGGGGCTGGGAAAAGGTACTGGATGATTCCCCAAATGCACAACAACTCTGGTGTATGCTTTATTGATAATTGGAGGGGTATCTCCAACAACTCAGTATCGCATGACCTCGTGCTTAAATCCTTTGTGAGATGAGCTTTTTGGTGTCTTTCCCAATGAAGTTGTATTTCCTAATAGATAGGCCACTATGTTTGTGTTTGAAGTTTTGGGAAGTTAAGATATTCGTAACCCAAAACACTATCCTAGACTAGTATGCGTCGTGCCTATAAATAAATAGTTACTAATAAATTTTAAATATTAAGTGTTTATTTTAAAGGGATATTAATTACTCAAAGGTGATGGAGGAGGTGAAACCAATGGTTTTTTGACTCAATTTTGAAACAAGATAACTAAGCAAAGAGAAATGAAATGAAAAAAGAAAAAACTATTCTCTTTCTTTTTCAAATAGAAACTTGAAAGCCACAAAAGAACAATTTCTTTTTATTTTTTCAATAATAAAGATATGCAATGCATTAAAGACAAAACCCTAATATACATGCATATTAAACAACTATATGTTCTTTTTCTTTTTATTTATAAATGCAAAATAAAAACTACCTACAAACTAAATTATGTAGATGACAAGAACAAATCAAAAGGCACTCTACTATACAACCACCAAACAGAGTCTAGAATTCCCTAAAGTCGGTATAAACCCTACTTGGAAGGAAGGCTTTCATAAGAGACAAGTCAACTACTTCAGCAAGGTGAATTTAACAAATAAAATAAGAAGGAAACAAATACTGATAAGCTTCTAAGTTCAGACATTGATCACTAAGAGAGGCTGATAAGAAACATAATCCAAAAATCAAACCAAGCAAAAGGGGTGGGGGGATGAGCAAAGAGAAAAACCTAATGCTACAAAAAGACCTTAAAACTATATAAAGAACACACAAAAGGGATGAGACTAAATCCCTAGAGGCATGCACCTGCAAAGGACCCCAAAATACCTACCCAACAACCCTCAAACAACAGAAAAAACCACAAAAATGAGGAAAAAACATCGTTTTAGGGGCATACACGGGTTTCCATACTAACAAGTCATGGGTCATACGTGGGTTGATAATATTGAAAGTTGTGTGTAAATACCAGACACAGGACTGTGGAGTCTGGAACTCATGTATAGGTGGAAAAAACCCAAAAAAGTAAAAAACTGCCTTAGGAAGGCAGGGGAGGTGTTCTATCAGAATGAGAAGGTGTTACTAAGTGGAAAGAACGTGAAACCTTGCAAAAAACTGGAAGAACGACAGAGAAACCACCAATAGACAAGGATCTCCCCACTGAAGTCACTATTTCTGTTGTAGAGGAAAGTTTCTAATGGCTAGGGTTTAAGAGGCTATCAAAATACTAGGGTTGAAAGAGAGATGCATATAGTTCTGCAAGTGTATATAAGAAAGTTTCAGAGATTAGAATGGTTCATACCTTGACAAACAAAGGTTGATCCATGCAACCCTTCAATCCTCATCTTGCTTCTCTTGCTCCAAGAGACCTGCAAAACAAATTATACCTTCCTCAAGCCAATATGACCACATATAAAACAATGATAATCAAAGTAATATAAAATCCTAATATGATATACATCATCATATAATTGAAACAGAGACTCAAATACACATTGAACAATGATTTGGTAATAATAAGGACATCACATCTTTATTAATCATGAAAGGAAGTACAAATATACCTTCTCTCCAAGTTGGGCACCTCACGAAACCTTGATCTGGTTTTGTTGCTTCTCTTCTCAAAGGAAATCAGCCTCCAAGCTCTGCAACACAAGGAGAAAGATCCTAGGGAAAAGGTTGGGGGAATGAGAGTCTCAATTCCTCCAGCATAACAATGCAAAGGTTCAAGCCCCCTCTAATGGATCTCCCTACCTCTATTTATATCTTTCTGAGGAGATAGGGTCGAAGACAAAGTAGTTACCACTGAAGGAGTCAGTTGCATAACCACCCAAACTACCCAAAATTCGAGAAATTTCCATTTTTGACATTTATAGTAAAAATCCACGGGCTGCAGAGACAATAGTCACGTATACAAGTGATATGTGTGGGTTGCAATGAAAATACTCACGTATGATCTATGGGTTGCAATGTAAATAGTCGCGAATTCAGGGAATATGCGAGTACCATGTAGAAAAAGTTGCATATACAAAGTGGAATACGTGGGTACCGTGTATGGCATGTCGTGTATAGGTCAAATATTCTCATTTTAAGGGTAATTTTGGGAATTTTCAGACTTTCATTCTTCTAGAAAGTCTTATCTGACTCGGGTGCCTTTCCAATGGTGTACAGAAGAGGTCAAATGGAGTTATAGAACTCTGGATATGGGTCCTCCAATATAGGTGTTGTTTCAGTGACTTTCGATGACTATCATGAAGTGTCATCATGGAAGTGTCGACATGCGATGGAATCATCATAAAGTGTTCACAAGAAGAGATGTGTCATTTATGGCTTTAGCAAACTCTTAGAGGACCAACATTGCAACAATAACTAGTGCTTGGCTCAAGCCACGAGTTTCTATGGAGGACAACGTGGATTGACAAGCGATAAGATAGGCTTTTTTAACTCAGAAGGCCACATAGTTTCCACAAGTAGAAGCAAATGTTTCAAGAAGAGAGGACCAATGCTTATTTACATAGACAAAAAATAGAGAAATTGGCCCAGGAAGCCACATATGTGTGTAAAGGGAATCATCAATTGACTTAAGGGTTTCCCTTTTGATGGGACATTTTCTAAGAATTAATATCATATTTTATTGAATAATGTAGATATTGGACTCTTTTTATTGAGTAAAACTGAAATCTTAGCTCCTTATGTACAATGCAACGAGAAGGTAACTATTTCTAAGGACAAAGGAAGTTTTATCTCTGAGTTTAAAACTGACTCTATTCACTCATTTTATGTACAGTGCAACGAGAAGAAAAATATTTCTGTAGGTAAGGAATTTTTAACTTTGAGTGGCTTGTTCTCCAACAAAACTGTCATTACTTGTGATGATAGTTCCAAAAACCGAGGTCATGGAATTCTCTTTCATCTAATCTCTCTAATAAGAATGACCTGAACTCAATACCCAAAAATCTCTGTTCAGACTGACCTAAACTCGATACCCCAAAAGTTGTACTGGAGGGTGACTTGAAGCCAATACATGTCCCTTTTGAAGGAAGTTGAGCTAAACTATCATTCTACGTGAGTACGATAGGTATGATAGATTCTTATTTGGACGCCACTAATAGATACGATAGGAAAGAAAGTGTTTCTTAAATCCACTTGCTTGCCCCTTCCTCCGTGTAACACCTCAAAATTCATATATAAAAACAAAATTAACATGCAACTCACTAGAATTAATTTATAATTCTTAACAAGCATCTAAATCATGTGTTAAGTTAATGATTCTTATGCACAATATTAATCTCCTTTTTTCTTACTATGCCAGGTTTCGTGAGCGAAGGTAATGGTCAACATCCATTCGTTTGCGATCAGCTTCGTTAAGCTAAACCCGAGGTGATTGTTTTTATAGTTTCCTTACTTTTTTTTATTAGTTTTACTAGGGTTTATATAACCATAAAGGTTGGGATACTATACCATATTCTTGATCCCAACATTTAATGTAATAAGGTTTGACTTAGGGTTTAGAGGGCATGGCCTTACCATAGCCTAAGTGCATGGTAAAAAAATTAAGGACTTTAGTCCTAAAGCGCAATGGTATAAGGTTGTAAAGTGTACAGGATATGGTATTTACCATAGTATCCATCCCTTTGTTGAAATTCAATTCAATGGTTTAAGTTATAATGTAAGGTACGTGACATATTCTAAATGTACATGACTTGACATTGTCTACTCAATGGTTTGAAAATATAATATGTGTTTTGTTCCCAATGCAATAGTTTGCATGTTATGTGATTAAAGTTTATTAGTTGGATGGTTTAAACCCAAGGTTCGATCGTTGATTAATATTTTCGATGGTAATGATTGTGGCCCATAAATGTCCTGGCCATGAGTTATGATGTTGGAAAGGATCGTAACTTATTTGAATTGGAAAATTGATGTTTTGTCCTCGCTGTGAGTTGACATCGTAGTTACTTCCTACATGATTACTCATGAGTAAATATCATCCTTACATATGTATGGAGATATGGAAATTGTTCCCAAGGGTTTTTAAATGTTATTTTTACTATCAGAATCCTTCAATTGTTTTATTTTGTCATTTTGTCTACAAGTTACAAGAGTCAAATCTCTTCTCTGTCAACGGAAATTTTTAGGGTTTTTGGTGGAGATTTTTTTCCACCGTGTTAATGGAATTGTTCCTGGTTTCTTTCCAAGGTACTCATATCCTTCCATGTCTCCCACGGCTGTCTGTAGCAGGTTGATTGCGCCTCAAATGACCCTGCAAGCATTTCAACTATTCACATTTCCTTATTTAACAGGTAAGAGACATAAACTTAACTCTGTAATTTTTATTTGGTACAATAAATTGGTTAAGGAATTTACTGATATTACATTGTCATGGGTGCAGAGAAGAGAAGGGTTAAAGGAAACCCTGGAGGAGTTGACCCATGTCCCTCTGTGCAACTCGCCCAAGGTAATGTTGTGAAGGTTTATGATACTTGCTTATAGTTTTCCTTCCGATGACTTATTTAGTTATGTATGTAGCTTAATATTTTTGTCGGTGGAGGGCACTGGAGAGGGAGGAGACAGGGTTTCCTCCTCCCAGGATTGTGTTTTATAACGCCCAGGTAAAACAACAAAACCCTATATTAGTTTTCTCTTTCCCTATAATTAATTTGAAAACACTGCAACCACCACCTTAAGATTAGTATGGTTTTTCTACATGTGTATAACGCCTAAGTTTAAAGATCCGAGAGGAGAGGATTCTCCATCTCTACATAAGATAAGTGTTGTGTGCTTGTTTAAGCCCAATGGGGTTTACTTATGTTTTACAGAGGGATTTTATAGCCTCTCTACTTCGAATAGGATTTGATTGCATTAGGTTTAATTTGTTAGTGGTTGCGTGATACTATGGGTGCCATCGCGGATTATCTTACCTCTGCATCATTGGTTCTGTTATTTTAATTTATTTGTGGCTTTTAAAAACAAGTGGAAGCCATCGAAGATGGACTTACAAACACACCCTATATGTGTACATTGTGTTGTTTTTAAATGATTACTTGTTTAAATAAATGGGATGAACCGTAGGGTCTTTGTTGTGAGGATACTCTATGGTTATTCTTTAGTTTATAGGATTCCATTCTTTTATGGCCTTACGTTCATAATCGTTAAACTTGATATGGTTTACACAACCAATTGGTACTTACAATTTATGTGCAGTAGTTTAATTTATGAAATCATTATCTAATT
This sequence comes from Pseudotsuga menziesii, assembly GCA_001517045.1. Lineage (NCBI taxonomy): Eukaryota > Viridiplantae > Streptophyta > Pinopsida > Pinales > Pinaceae > Pseudotsuga > Pseudotsuga menziesii. The sequence continues at coordinate 281,326 of LPNX010872279.1, read as the reverse complement.
AGATAGAATGAATGCTTGCAATTTGGATTGGATTTGGTTAATATTTTCTTACTATATTCTTTAAAAGCTCGGTGACCGTCGTAATGGACTTACAACCGGTATTTGGAAAAGATTGAAACGTGCATCTGAGATTTGTTTACTTTGTGGATCTACAATCTGGTTATTCTGTTAGACGAGATCCGTAAAGGATTGTTTAGATAAATTACATATTATTTTTATTTTCCCTATAGATGGCTATTTATATAATATATGTGCTCTATATGATTGTTTGTATAAGGTATGTACTATATACATAGAACTTCTTCGAGTGTAGATAAATGTGATTTTAGGATTGTTATTTAACTAGACTGTATATTGGACTGTCGGTTCCTAAAGATTTAATGTTTGATTATTTAATCATATTTTTTAATAAATAAATAGAGATTGTTATCTCAATCTTTCCCAATCATGAGTTATCTAGATTTATACTCACGTGCATAAGATTAATTGTTTACCCTAACATACTAATAGAATTAACCTTCAAACTTGAAAAAATAATGGAAAAGAAAAGAGTACAAAGGTACATTAAAAACTAAATCTGGTAATATAGGCATGAATAACAAACAACAAAAAGATATAGTTTGCTAACATAATAGGAATGAATATTGATCTGTATCAATTCTACATTCTAATTAGATACATGCTAGATCCTAAATCTATACAGAGGCATAAGTATTTTTGTTAAAAAGAAATGTGTGATACTAGCATAAATCCATTTTAAACACGGATCTATCAAGCACCAAAAGGAATCCAAATTCTTGGGGTGTACATTTTTTTACCATTTGGACCCCTCTCGGTACTTGATAGATCTAGGTTTAAAATAGATCTATGTTAGTTCAATTTTGTATTATTATTTAAGTCGATATGTAATTATATTTTCATTTTTTTATTCTTTAATATTTTTTATTTATGTCGCCTAACATAACAAGACTAACGTGAGAGGATCTCCCCCATATTGGGTTGGAGAGCACCTTGCTTCTCTCGGTGCAATAAATAATCAAACTAGTGGCATAACAAGTATCTACATGTGTTGCATCATAACTTGAATAGAACAATTCAAGATATAAAATGTCTCTCTCCTTTTCAATGATGTTAGATTTCAATATATTGCATCATGTAAGGTTTTGCATTTATTCTCTACCAAATCCATATGAAATCAACGAAAGGAATGTGACACAATTGTTCTCTATAGAGAACATAGCCAATTCCATGAAAAAATCAATAATATTATATTACTAACACGAAGACAAATATAAAGTACTAAATGTGTTAACACAAAAAAATTGTCTATAAAGCACTAAATGTGTTAACACAAAAAAAAATTGTCCATACATCATAATGTACTTACGACATTCGATATAGTCCATTTACATAACTAAAACCTACCATATAAACCTTCATATATAAAAAAATCCAAAAAAATCTTATGCCATGGACCTTCTTGTCCAAACAAAAAAAATGGAATTATCCACAAAATTAGGGATTAATATCAAAATTAAGACAGAAAATAGTACCTTGATCAACACTATCTTGTATTGCGACAAAAAAACAGAACTAAAACTCACCAAAAAGGTTCCTAAAACAGGGAACAACAATGGAACCCAAAACCTGCAAGAGCTAAGAGCTAGCAACTGCTATTAACTTCTTCTTGCTACTTACTAACCTTTCCTTTCCTCCAGAAATCCCAATCCATTACATTATATAGGATCTATTGGGTGCAAAATTACATTCCCGGCACCTACTACTCTTAGTGGGCCCACCTCTAACTAACTCACTGAGTACATTTATTAGTTTTCCAAACACATCCATGATCGTCCGAGTTGACCATTTCCACATAGGCTCCATCGTAGCCCGGATCACACTTTGACCGGTTTCTCTACTTATAACCAAAACTTGAACGTTTCTAGGGACACCAATGTATTCTCTTGAGGTAGATAACTGACAATCGTACACATCTCTACCTTTTTCCAGTATTCATGATTGACAGAATTTCATTAAGCTTTTCATAATCACTATAGAAAATGTTTTCTTGTTGAGCTATTATTTGAAATTTTCTATGGAAGATTTGAGTCAAGCCTTCAGTATAGAGAAGATTATTTTCATAGCAGTGTGGACGAAAACAAATTTACTTATGAAGATGTTCTCCAAACTCATAATGCTGAAGATATATCTGTCAATAGTTCAAATTAGTTTAAATATTGAAGATGGTTCGATTTGTCAGCATGATGAATAATTTGTTGATTTAGATCCTTGTGAAAGTCAATTGTTTGTTACAGATCATGTACCATCGGTTTTTGAAGAAGTAGATCGTTATATTTTACAAAATATACAATATTTAGAATCTCCCATTTACGATGAATTTTGTGATTCCAATATTGAAAATTATGGTGAATTAAAAGGGAAATCAACGATATTTTATTTTAGAAATAATTTCCATCAGCACTCTCAAAATGTAAGTGAGTTCATTTTAAATGAGTAGTGATGTTGAAGTCCAAGAGCATCAAACAATATCAGAAGAATCTAATCATCAAGACATTTGTCAGAAGCAATTCATCCTCAACATTAGAAAGAAACATGTCAATATGTTTAGGAAGATGGTGTTTCCACTGTTTGTCAGCAAGTGTATCACTCTTATGAACCTGGAAATGACATTTATGAATCAGATCTAATGGAAGGAAGTGAAGGGAATCAAAAGAAATAGTTGCTTAGATGGAAGATTTCATTGAATATATTTTTTCTTTTTTTGGAATTCATGAAGAAAATTAACAAGTCCAAGAGTGCTTTGTTGCTACTGATTTTTTTCAAGCGTGTAATATTTATGGGTTGTTTCAAGGAGGTCGAGTGAACCATTATCTTATCAATGCAGCAGAAAACACATAAGAACAAATATTTCTTCTACATTATTCGAGGTTTCTCACAATCTCCAAGATCCCATAGTTGATTGTATGGAGTCCTCTTTTTCAAGGGCCTCAAATGCTCTAAGTTTCACCATATTTTCTAATCACACATGTAAGTATAAGATGCTTATGGAATTCTTGTTGCAGGTATTGCATTTGTTTTGAACTTTCTGATTTAGTTACAAACAAGAAGTTCATGTAATCAGTAATATTTTCGCATTGAAAGCATCATACCAGCTCAGTATTGAATTAGTTAGCATAATAGGTCATTGTATATAAATAATCTTTCAAATTGAGCATTCGGTTTCAAGTTTCAGTCTATAGTTTTTTTTTGGATTTTTTTTTAACTTGTCCTAATGTGCAGTAGATCAGTAATAATGACTCCATAGCCTAATAGAGAAACTGGTACACATTATATCAGTTTACAGTATAGTTTTTAACATGCAGAATGGTTTGTTTTATTAGTAGGGTTGATATCAAATCATGATGAAAGTTGCAGGGTTAACTTGCATAAATTAAAGAAGACATGTGTCTGTGTTCTTGGTGCCTCTTAGGGAGGAAACCATCCTCAGTTAGAGCCAGCGTTAGCACCAAAATTAACTTTGTCAAAATTTGTAGCACCTCACCAAATTCCAAGATCGCTTCTATATTTTAACTATCATTGATCATCTCAACACCAAATATAACAACAAATGAATATTTTAATACATTGGAAAAGGATCGACATATGATAGTGGAAACTAAAGGCTAAAATATGAGGGATTATATCTCCTTCTAGAGAAAGTTTTAAATAATGATTAGAATATGGAAAAAATTTAATTTTTAGAACATTATGTAGTGTCGTATAACATAGAAATCTGTCAAATTGATAGGTGCTACATAACTGCATGTAGAAGACAGGAGCTATAGAACTGCCTATAGAAAACAAGTTCTACATAACTTTCTGTAGATCATGGGAGCTACAGAATTATCTATAGAAGATAGTTTTGATTTTAAATGAAAATTTTCAAATTGCTATGAGTCTCCAAGACATAGTAATCTTGTAGGAGTCTAGAATACTTAATTATGGAGATATTTAAGTGATAATCTCTTATTGGAATCACAAGATAGAGTCACTTACAGACAAAAAATGTCTTAATGCTCTTATCCTCTGAAGACCCTGGCCAAAACTTCTTTTGGGGCCTTATTACTCATTCCTAGGTTGTTTGGTGCACCTTGTAGCCTCAGACAGATCTGACACTTGTTTTTCATTAGCATAAGGTGTCGGTGGTGCATTTTCCTTGATCACAAGGTGCGTTGGTGCACTTACCCCTCTTACAAGGAGCATCATCAATCCCAAGAAGGAAAAAATATCAGTTTCGAGAAGCTTCCATGTAGAATATCTCATGGAGGATGATCCTAGCTATGTGGGAGAGCTGGCACTGAACCTCCTAACCCATACAGATCATTCCCTACCTTCCTTCTAAGATATCTCAACCCATTTGGGCTTCCTTTGGCCTATAAATGTAAGCTATTTGGACCATATGAAGGAGAGACCAAGAGAGCATCCTTATGTTGTTGGATTGAAGTCTGGTATAGGAGGAAAAGAGAGAGAGTTTAAGAGAAAGATATTGCATAATTGATAGTATGTGTGAGTGACTCACATATCTTGTAAAAGAAAGCTTCAACATCAAGGCTTTGGTTGTAGCTTTGTTTTCTCATTCTTAATACAAAATTGTTTTCCTTTCCATAAATGATTCATGTTCATGTTAATTGTTTATTTCTAGTTTCCTTGATCATTAGTATATATCAATGATCTATCTTGTTGATTTCATGTTTTGCCTTGTTTTCTATGCAGGTACAGCTAATTGCACAAGGATGTGTGGAACAACGACAACCTTCTTCATTCAAGGTAAAGAGAGATTGTTATTCAAGTAGATCACTCATCTAGGGAGAGGATATACTAATGTGTCTTTTTCTTCTATACTTGCACCATGCATACTATGAGAACAAACTGTGCCAGCACTGATTCAAATATTCTGGGTAACAGAGTCATAGTCAAACTAGATAAGCTTTCCTATTTTTATGGATCTAAGATATAATTGAAATTTCATATTTTTAATTGTGAAATAAATATTTATTGTTTATGTATATTTGTAAGGTTCCAAAGGAGATCCAATCCATCTTTTTGGGATCTATAATTGAAGGCTATCTCTTAATGAAATAATAGAGTGGGATTTGATTGGGTGGAGAAGGAGAACATTGACTCTTTAATATTTAATCCTTAGAAAATACAAAATATTTTGTATGCTTCGAGATATATTATATATTGTTAGACCATGATTTCATTCCTATTCTACTACTTCTATTCTAAATTTAAGATTGTTTATGTTTTTCATACATGATTAGCAGTTTTTCAGATCTAATAAGTACGTTGTATTGTGAAGGTGTTTTTGAAGTTGCGTTCATGTTCAAAAACTAAACCTGAGCTATTAAAACTATTATTTTCTTGGGTTATTTTTCATGATTTTATATTGTTTATCATCTTGGTGACATGTATTCTCATTTTCCCACTGTATTTTTCATCATTTTTGTTTCCGCATGGTACATTCTTAATGGATACATGCTTGTGAACCTATGGAAATTATGTTTATCATCTTGGTGACATGCATTCTCATTTTCCCACTATATTTTTCATCATTTTTGTTTCCTTATGGTACATTCTTAATGGAGACATGCTTGTGAACATATGGAATTGATTCCTACTTTGTTATTAATCTCAAGTATTCCTCTTTTTCACATGTCCGACCACTCACTTTAAGGTATTATCTAAACCAAATTATTAGCAACATTTTAGGTTATCTAATTATACCATTTAGCAGTCAAGGTACATATTTTAGAGATATTACTACCACTTCACCTAAATAAGAGGTTCAATTGGTTGATGTGACAAAATTTCAATATTAGATATTGAAGTGAACGAAGCAACAATGGTTGAGCAACCTGGTCCTTTATGGAAAGTTCCAAAGTGGGTCACAAAGACACTTGAAAGTTTCCATCTTGATGAAATTAGAAATATGGAAACCAAAATTTTGATGAGGCAAGAAGATGGAGGAGATGCAAATAATTCAAGTTTAGGTGATGTAGAATCTATTTTGGACGTTTCATATGATTATGAATTGAATTTATCTACTAAAATTGAACCATATTCTTTTGAAGAATTTTCTACTCATGATGAGTGGAAAGAAGCCATGCATAATGAATATGATGCTCTCATCAGGAATGTGACATGGAAGTTGGTGGACCCTCCATTTGGAACCAAACCAATTGGTTGAAAGTGGGTCTACAAGAACAAATACAAATCATATGGCTCACTTAACAAGCATAAGGTGATGCTTGTGGAAAACATTTATGCATATAAATAAGGCATTGGCTATGAAGAAAGTTTCTCAGCCACAAACGAATTTGTTGTCATCTCCAATCTATTGTGTTTGGGTGCACATAATGGGTGTAAACTTTATCAAATGAATGTGAATATTGATTTATCAAATCGAGGCTTGAAAGAGAATATATTCATGTCTTAACCAAAAATATTTGTTGTGAAGGGACAAAAACAAAATGTATACAAACTCATCAAGTCATTGTATGGTGTGAAACAAACACCTTGTTCATGGTATGAAAATATAAGTGAGCATCATCTGAAATTAAATTTAAAACAATTTAGCATTGATGTGCAACATTGTTTATAAATAAAATTGGAAGATCCATTGTATATATTAGTGTATGTTTACTCTCTTGAATTGAAAGTGAACCGACTTAAACTGAATGTTAACTTACTTGTATTGAATGTGAACTGAATTGACCTTAATGTTAACTCACTTTAATTGAATGTTAATAGACTTTATTTGAATGTTAGCTGACTTCAATTGAATGTTAACTGAATGTGAACTAAACTCAATCTTTAACTGACTATTTATCACTTAGTTAACAGGAAAACTTAAGTTTCATCATTTCTTCACTCTTAGTGCCATCGATGCATAATTTCTATTATTAACTTTTTCATGGCTCTCTTTAGTTAACTCATGCATTTCGTTTGATGAACATTAAGCTCTTCTTTACTTAACTAATTACATTCATTAATATTTCAACTCGTTCTTTGACTTGGGAATTGATTGAGGCATTCACGAGGAGGAGCTAACTAGAAATCCATCCATGCAAACATTAGCACCCTTCCTTTCCTCAATTAGATTTAACTGAATATTCACTATCTTGAACTTAAACCGGATTGACTTGAACCAAATGTTAACTAACTTGAACTGAATGTTAACTAAATTGAACTAAATGTTAACTAAATTGAACTGAATATAACTTACTTGAACTGAACGTCAACTGACTTGAATTGAATGTCAACTTACTTGAACTGTGTGTTAACTAACTTGAAATGAATGTTAACTTTACTTGAACTAAACGTTAACAGACTTGAATTCAATGTGAACTCAATGTGAATTGAAGTCAATATTTCACTAGATACTGATCACTTAGGTAACATGCTAAATTTTGTGTTGTTAGTGCTTCACTCTTAGTTCCATCCATTCATAATTTTTATTATTAACTTTTGCATGGATCTCTTTAGTTAACTGATGCATGCTAATTGATGAACATTCATCGAGCTTCTTTACTTAACCGATTACATTCATTAATAGTTCAATTGATTCTTTGACTGAGGTAATGATTGAGGCATTCATATTTTAATGAAGATTTTATAACTTTAGTTTACTCAAACATTTTCATGGGAAATTCGAATTCTTTCTCTAAGCTTTATCTATGAGAATCACAACATGACTTGATACAACACAAGTCCATGTCCATAATTGGAGATGCATTCTCATAGGGTATTGTCTATGAGAATCATTGAATTGATACAACACAAGTCTATAATTTATACAACACATGTCCATAGTCTTGATACAACACAAGACTCCAATCTTGATACAACACAAGATTCCAATCTTGATACAACACAAGATTACAATACAAGTATCCACCTCAATACATGAGGACATAGATAGGACTTGATACAACACAATCTACTAAATTGATACCACAAGAGTCTTGGAGACTAATTACTCTTGATGTTGTACAACAATGATCCCTCTCAACGATGAACTTCATTCTCCTCTTTAGAAGGAATTTCCTTCCATAGCGAGCTTATATCATAAGTATCTCAAATTCATTACTAACAACATATTTTTCACATATTTACAATCTTCTCATCAGCAGCTACGTACTGAAATTTTATTTTTACATGAGCATGACTTTGATGAAGTAAGACTTCATCTCAATTTGTTCTATCGTAACACAGGGATTTTTTGAAAATCTTGACTATTAACACCTAATAATTATAGGCTCAAGTCTTTCACCCTAGTAGGTAGCTTCCCAAGCTACACTACTTATCATTAGGTAGTACTATATGGAAAATACATTTATCTTATATAGTACTAGCCACAATACACATATCTAATCCCAAGATATATAATAGGTCTACTATGTATTAAAATACAATAAAGCCTATTCTAATGTACCTCAAAAGTACTAAAACTTTATGATTATCCACAAGCATAAGCATATAACCAGTTTGCTTGGTACCTTAAGAGACCAACGAGCTACTTATTCAAAGTAGCATCATCTAGATCTGATCCATAATGCAATTTATCTAAACTAAAAACTATGGACTTCATATCCATCATATAGAAAACATTAATTGTGTAATACCATGCAAAAAGAAAGTCTTATATTTTCTTTCAATCTTCACCATTTGTTGATTCCAAGAATCTTCTACCATCTAAAGAATTTCTTAGTGATATTTACATTCTATATCATGTTCTTCAAGACCTGATCACTTTCATAGTGTTTCCACGTCATAGTACCGCACATAGCCAACTATATGGCTATCTAACCTCTGCAAAAGTTTTAATTGTTCTCTGATAATGTTATCACTGGAAAATTACTAGAGGTTGTAAAGGCTATTCCCAGGTAACAGCAAAAACCACTTTTAAAGAGAAAACTGGCTTTTTTCTCTTCCGAGAGGGATCTCTCACAAAATATTAACAAGGACATACATGTATAAGAAGAATTGTTTGTAATTGGTAAGATTAGTTGAAAAACAACACATGACCATTGGGCTATGGAGTCAAGATATGGATATAGATAAATAGAACTTATGCGTGAAGTTTAACAAACGAAAGGTAGCTACTCAGTCACAATCAAAATTTGATTGTTTGGTTAAAAAGTGTAAGAATTTACTTCTTAATCAGATCTAGGAGTTAGAACAATGTTCACACATGAAGTGTTTGACAAAATGCGCAAGAGAAACAATCAAAGAGACAGAAAATTCATGGAATAGCACATGTGAATTGTGCTAATTTCTGATCATATTATTATCATTCACCATTTATATGTTATGTTACACATTTATAATACATTGGAGAAAACTCGAGTGGTTCTGGCAGCCAATTGGAAAAGTACAAGTGTCATGATGAAATTTGACCTCAATCCCCCCTAGTTGGACCAATAGAGCCACAAATCAGCCCAAACATTCACGAATTACTATGTGGACATGGCTGAGGTGACATGGGGTGATAATAACACCTTGGCATGCATAAATAGGTGGTTTAGAGGCTCTATGTGGCATTAAATGTACCAAATCAGCCCAAAATTGGACAAAATCTCTCTATATTGCTCTTGGTCAACAAAAATGTCCACATTCAATGAATGGGAGTACACTAGGAATGATGAGAGTGCACATGTATATGGTTGACTGAGCTAGAGCACTCATGTGGGTGTGAATGTACCAATTTAGCTGGTTATTGGTCCAACTAAGCACCCTAAGTCCAAAACCTTAGTGTTTTGATGCAAAAATGCAATAATTTGACTAAGGTGTTAAAATAAGGTACTAAGGATGTATTATTTCTCATACACCCCCCCTTAATCCATACTTAGTACAATTTAATAAAAAATATTTATTAAGGCCTTGGCAACTAAGGCACAAGTCACCTTTTACAGCAATTTTATTGGTCCATGTAACTGAGGTAAGGAGGAAAACCTCATGGGACAAAAACTCCCCTAAAAAATGGATATGACAGAGATCAAAAATGTCTTCAGAAGGTCCTCTTCTTCACTTGAATGAGATGAAATAACACCTTCTTGGTGATGGACTTGGTGAAGATGTTGTGGATGCCAGGATCATGCATCAATGCATCAAAGTGTTGTAAACAAAGATCATGTGGAGAGGCCCTTTGCTGGTCATCATTTGATGATGTATGGGCATCATAAGAATGTATATTTATGCAATAATACTCTAATCTAATAGCATAATCATCCATGAAAAATATATCTCTACAAACTCTTTCCCAAATAACATCAAAAGATTCAATGAAATATGCATTATGTGTAGTTGTCGTATCATGAATAAAACCATGAATCTTTCTCCCAATTTGATGAAGGACCTTCAAAACTCTATAAAAAATCTCATGAGGCTCTGAAATATCAGAATATATATCATACACAGAAGAAAATATCAGAGGTATGGTGTCTCCATGAGCGAATGGATCCATAGGAAGAGAAGAGTGAGCAACTAGATCACAATTGCAATTGAGTGAACCTGGAAGGTCTGGAGACTTGAGATTCAAACCATAGGTGGTGAATGCAAGTTCAGAAATATGGAATAGAAATCCCATGAAGGCCAATTATATGGATTTCCAACCAATTAAATACATACAAGACATAACAACAACATATACAAGAGACATAGTATTGGAAACTAGGCAATTTTTTGAATTTCCAACTAGTGAACTTGAGGGCTGATGGGTCTTTTGGTCATGAGATGGTTGGGTAAATGAGTCAATGACTATAATAGGATGTATATCAGCCTGTATATCATATTTAGAATAAAAAATGGAAATATATCAATGGATTTGAGAAGAGGTTTTAGAAGGCACATCAAAAGCTAGTGAGAAATGACTAGTTTTGGGAGGAAGCTTTGATGAACTGACTGGGAATTTTTTCATGGAAGGGATGGAGATTTCAGGTTATGATATATCATCATGTGAATCAAAATTATATCTATCGGAAACATAGAAAATATAATTGGTTTTTACCCATGCACCCTGTTAACCCAAAAAATCCCTCAATCTCAAAAAGTATAAATAGAGGGGTGGGGGTCACTCTGAAAACATTCCTTCTTTCCATATTGTTATGCTGCCCGAATGAGTGCCTTGAGACCATTTTCCTCTCAATCCATTCACCCTCCCTCTCATCCATCCTCCCATTGAGCCATATCTCCGCATTCCTAAGAGAGGTTCTCCCTCAAGCTAGGGCATGGTGGCCCATTTCAACTAGAAGGTATATTTGTTTTTATTTTGCATGTTTGCTTTGGTAGATAGTTGTTTTCTAACATTATTATTTGCAGATCTATTTATTAACATGTTATTGTAGGTTTTCATTTTTTGCTTATAGGTATTTGGGTTTTTCTAACAGTTGTATGCAGGTTCTTGGAGCTTAACCCATAACCTTGTGTGCAGAGGGGTTCCGTTTTATTTTCTGTCCATTTTTCTTGCACCACCACCAGGAACCCTATCCTTCTGTCCTATAGAAAAAAGGTATTTATTCCTACTCTGTAGCAAGGGATAAATACCTACTACAAATCTAGCGACCATACTAGGTCGATCCGACAGGATCCTTAGGTTTTATTTTTGCAATTTATTTTCATTTTCCCTAGTTTAAATTTCTATCAAATCTAGCTTAGATCTCTATTTTTCTGCAGTTTTAGTTACTGTCAAGCCTCCTCAAGGCCAATCCGATCCCATTTGGACACAGTACAGTTTACTTTCGGCCGGATCTGGCTCAGGATTAGAAAAATTTTACCTTTCGGAGCAGGTCGCTCTTATCGAGCTGAAAGGTGCGACCAGGTCGCTCATTAAGGCCCAAAAGGTGCGACTAGGTCGCTCATTTTTCCCCGAAAGGTGTGACCCCATCCCAGAAGTCACCTCCCTTTTGTCTGCAATTTCTGAGCGACCTCCTCGCTTGTTTCGGGGAAAATTTGGCGACCCCTTGCCACATTTTCCCCAAAAAGAGCGATCTGTCTCTCAGATTATGATTTTTAAAAAATTAAGGACTGTCAGTGAGCCTCAGCTGCCTCTATCCATCAAATTTGTTTCTATTTCTTTTCAGTATTTGTTCATTTTATTATAGCATGTGTAAATCAATGATAAATGAAATGGTTAATGGATTAACGAATCTTATCAAAGCATGATTAAAAAATCACTGTAATTAAAATCAACATCTTTTCTAGCCCTTCCTCCTCTACCCAGTCATCACCCTTCGGGGTATTCTGGTATAAGATGAAGGGTGAAGCTTGTATAGTAATAGGCACTTCACTTATCATTTTTCAAAGCCACTAAAAAAGGGTGCCTTGGAAGTTAGAGGGGGTAGTAGGCCCAGGGGGCCTCACGGCACTCAACGTCCTCCCTGTTGACCGACCTTGCATCCGAAGGGTGACCTGTGGATCTACGGATGGGCTTTGTCCCATTGTGTTGAGATCCCGACACCTTTTCCTGGTTGAAGAGAAATATAGGTGCAAGGCAGACACCTAGTCAGGCTATCATAGTTCAGATTCACAAATGGTACATGTTTAAATTTCTGATTATCATTTACTGCTTTCAACAACAATGTTTTGAACTCTGCGGAATATTCATAAACCATTTAAGCAACCACCAAATATAACATAAAAACAAAGGACATGCACACAGACCATACCATAAAAAACACCCAAACTCAGTTCATGACGTTGAGCAAGCCATTAAAATTTATAATTTACACTAAGACAAACATCTGCAGTCTTTGAGTACATAAGTCCCTGACTGTTAAATTTTCATATGCTAAGCTATATCATTAGTATTTCATTTTGATTTCATAACAAAAGAATATAAACAAGATCACTGAAAGATAGACAAGCACAACCATACAAAAGAGAACACAGATTTATCCTAGGAAACCCCTAAAGGGAAAAACCCAGCAAAAGCTTCCTCAATATAGATACCCCAAAAGATAAAAGATAAAACCAACAAGGAGATCAAAGCCTGATCCTCCTCCTTCTCCTGCTACTCTTCTCTTCTCCACTAATGCGTTACACAAGTGAGAGAGTGTGTTCCAAATGAGGAGCACTACACCTCTATTTATATTCATCCGTTCACTTTAATTAACTCATCCGACATGTAGGCTCGAGTTAAATCATGTAGGCTCGAGTAACACATGTAGGCTCAAGTAACCACACTGGGGTGCTAATGACCCACCTTTACAATTAGAGTGGACTACCTCATGACTCTTATTAGTTCTTCCGATTAGAAGCATTGGGGTACAAATTAATACAAGTGGTTCTTCCGGTAGGACCATCAAGGACCACAAAAAGATACATATAGAATATTCTTCGAAGTTACAATATTTCAACACTCCCCCTTAACGAGAAGGGTATTCTACAACAACATCAACAACAACAATAGTAGGAGAGAGATAGAGGACATCATCAACATCATCAGGGTAACACATCTATAAATCATTGGAAGCTTTTCAACATCATATAGTCTTCGTCTTCAATCTTCAACGACATTAACTCCTTGATTAGCATCAACATATTTTGACCTTTCAATCAGGAACATCTTTAGCAACATCTTTGAAATTTTGACCTTTCGATCAGCAACATCTTCAGCACTTTGACCTTTCTATCAGCAACATCTTCAACACTTTGGCCTTTCAATCAGCAACATCTTCAGCACTTTGACCTTTCGATCAACAACATCTTCAGCACTTTGACCTTTCGATCAGCAACATCTTCAGTATTTTAACCTTTTGATCAGCAACAACATCATCATCATACTCTGATCTTTCGATCAAAAACATCATCATCATCATACTCTGATATTTCGAACAGAACCATCATCATCAAAACATCATCATCATCAAAACATCATTATCATCAAAACATCAACATCATCAAAATATCAACATCATCATCATCAAAATATCATCATCATCACACTCTGATCTTTCAATTAGAAATATCATTATCATCATCAACAACCTGCAAACCACAGTACAAAGACAAAGAAGTCTTTGGATCTCTTTTGGACTTAAAGTCCAGGGATGATGCAATACTAGCACCTTCTCGATGACAAAAGTTCACCAGATCCATTCTGAACCGAAGTCCAAGGATGATACAATCCTACCATCTTCTCGATCACCGAAGTTCACCAGATCCGTTCTGAACCGAAGTCCAAGGATGATACAATCCTACCACCTTCTCGATGACTGAAGTTCATCGGATCCTTCTCGATGACCAAAGTTCACCGGATCCATTCTGAACCGAAGTCCAAGGATGATACAATCCTGTCACCTTCTCGATGACCGAAGTTCACCGGATCCGTTCTTAACCGAAGTCCAAGGATGATACAATCTTGCCACCTTCTCGATGACCAAAGTTCATCGGATCCATTCTGAACCAAATTCCAAGGATGATACACTCCTGCCACCTTCTCGATGACCAAAGTTCACCAGATCCATTCTTAACCGAAGTCCAAGGATGATACAATCCTGCCACCTTCTCGATGACCGAAGTTCACCAGATCCGTTCTGAACCAAAGTCCAAGGATGATACAATCCTGCCACCTTCTTGATGACTGAAGCTCACCGGATCTGTTATGAAATGAATTCCAAGGATGATACAATCCTACCACCTTCTTGATGACTGAAGTTCACCGGATCCATTCTGAACCGAAGTCCAAGGATGATACAATCCTGCCACCTTCTCGGTGACCGAAGTTCACCGAATCCATTCTGAACCGAAGTTCAAGGATTATACAATCCTGCCACATTCTCGATGACCGAAGTTCACCAGATATGTTCTGAACCGAAGTTTAAGGATGATACAATCCTGCTACATTCTTGATGACCGAGGTCACCGAATCACTTCTGGACATATGTCCCAGGATGATACAATCCCTCTTCATTCTCGAAGACCGAGGTCTCCAGATCACTTTAGGGAAAGTGCCCAGGGATGATACAATCCCACTGTAACATCACTACTCCCCCTTTTGGGGAAGGTCTTTCCAAACCATACCAAGCTTGTCTCAAAAGTGTTCGAACTTTACTTAGGATAGAGGCTTTGTCAACACATCAGCAACTTGTTCATCAGTACTCACATACTGGAGCTTTATGGCTCCTTTTTGCATCATATCTTGAATGTAGAAATACTTGATTTCTATGTGCTTTGATCTGTCGTGGAACACAAGGTTCTCTGTCATCTTTATACATCTTTGGTTGTCACATAGAATCACAGTAGTGTCCAACTCTAGGTTGAATAATCCTGACATTAGCTTCTGAAGCCATATGGCTTCACAACTAGCAGAGCAAGCTGCTATATAATCTGCTTCGGCTATGCTTAGAGCAACACTAGACTGCTTTCTGCGAAACCATGAAATCATAGCAGATCCCAGACTATAACATCCACCTGAAGTGCTTTTTCTATCTGAGATACTTCCATCCCAATCTGTATCTGTGTAGCCATACAATCTATACTCATGGTTACCATCATAGTACAGACCAAAGTCTATAGTCCCTTTCAGATATCTAATCACATGTTTTGCAGCTACTAGGTGAACCCGTCTTGGTTGAACAAGATATTACCCATCTTAGTTGAACAAGATATTGACTTAAGGTGTTCACAGCAAAACAAATGTCTGGTCTGGTATTTGTTAAGTACATCAGTGACCCAATGATCTGTCTATAATGGGTTGCATCCACTAACTCTGATGAGTCATCAGCAAATAGCTTCAGGTTGGAGTCCATGGGTGTGGCCATGGCTTTGCATTCCAACATATTTAATCTCTTCAATATCTCTACTGCATACTTTCCCTGGTTGAGAAATATTCCTTCTGAACTTTTTCGTACTTCCAGACCCAGGAAATAATGCATTAACCCAAGGTCTTTCATCTCAAATTCTTCTGTTAGTTTCTTCTTGCTTTCCATGATCTGTTTCTCATTCCCTGTCAAGAATAAGTCATCCACATATAATTACAGGATGATAGGTTCATCTTCTACAACCTTGAGATAACGGTTAGGATCAGCTTTACTCTTGGTAAAGCCCATAATTGACAGAAAACTGTATATCCTTCCATACCAAGCTCTGGGAGCTTGCTTCATGCCATAGAGGGCCTTCTTCAACTTACATATATGAGTCCATCTATCTTCAACTTCAAATCCTTGTGACTATTCGATGTAAAACTCTTCCCCAATCATACCATTAAGGAAGGCTTTTCTTTACTTCATCATGGAAGCAACTACCATCATAGTTCTGAAGGAAGTGTACCTTGCTTCTTGGAGTAAGTGTCTCTTCAGAATTAATTCCCTCTTTCTTATAGAAACCTCTAGCCACAAGTCTTTCCTTACTTCTATCAGCAACATATTTTATCTTGCAAATCCATTTGTAAGATACCACATTCTTGCTTTTTGGTTTGAGTACTATATCCCAAACATCATTCTAGTATTCTTTCATCATAAAATCTTCCATGAGTTCGTCTTGTCAGATCATCAACATATCCTAGTCTTTTGCATTCAACTTTGAAGGTTGGAACCCACTTTATTCTTGGTAAAGTCTCAATCCATCAGGAAGTTGTCCATCATGTCGTACCATGTCGAACTCAGATATCTTATGTAGTCAA
>LPNX010872279.1:226754-264579 GCA_001517045.1 Pseudotsuga menziesii | reverse complement strand
GTACAGGTGGTTCTATGCTTGATATATACTAGTCAATAGAGTATGTCATGTCATAGTCTATTCTTTCTGAGGCAAATCACGAACCTTGCTTTGTACACTTGTCCTTGTAGATCCATATGGAAGATACTACGTACTTCCCTCTATGTCTCGAAATCATATCATATACATCATTCCCCATGATCAATTGCTATTCTTTGATCATAGCTTCTTTCATAGCCTTATTTTCTTCATCTTGATTTATCTCTCATACCCATGGTGTTATTCATCCTTCAAGGTGGATCTACCGCTTTCTGAAGCTCTTTCTTCTGTCATGGTGTCTCTGACCCTTGGAGATTCAGATTCATGTTTATTGAATTGTCATCACTTGTTCTTCAGAACAAGTCTCATCTTTATTTTCTTGTAGGAGGTTGTACAGGACCTTTCCTACAATTCAAATGCACCAGTTGCATGGTTAGAACTATTTCATAAAACATATGCATAACAACAAATTCTTATGCATCATGCAACTGTTTAGCCAATACAACATTCATCCATATCTCACAGAAACTTTCTAGATGCCTTCCATCTCTACCATGACATCATTGAGATTGTGCAATAATCCAATATGTTAGCAAAGAGGTTTGATAAGTAGCAATGGACAGTTGTATAGCACCATGAGCTACTTACCCATCACATGCATATTAGTAGTATACAGTCATTAATGCAAACAATCTATAACACATCAACTGAATATAATCAAATGTAAAACAATATCATAAAATGACAATTGAATACTTATCTTTTATTTGTTTCGTGGGTAGACTCCATATTGATCATTCTGCTTTATCATCTTCTTCATTCATGAAATCATCATTTCTTATCCAAATGATAAGATGAATAAGAGGTTCTTCAAGAATTGAGTTTTTCATAGTCCTCATCACTTGAGGGATCTTCTTTGAATGGTGAGAGCTTGATCTTCAATTGCTCCCATCTTATTCTTCTCCTCTTATGAATCAAGCTGAAAGTAATCACTTTCTTCTGGCATACATTATTTGCATGAATGGATTCCACGATCTTGGGAGGCCATTCAAGGTTGCTATCACCACTTCTGCATTCTTCACTTCTTCTTTTACTTCTTCAATTTGTTTCTTAGGGTTATCTTCCGAGTATGTTCTTTCCTTCAAATAGCTTGGTCAAGGAATCAAACATCTCTTTCGGTGTCTTTAGGGAAGACACTTGTGGTACAAGTTGATCCGTGACTGAATCAACAATGATCTTCTTGGCCTTGACCAATTTCTTCTAGTGTAAGGCTTTGAGCCTCATCTCCCTCTAGAACTGGAACCTCTCTACACATGTAGGTGTCCAATTCATTTTCTTCAGAGAGATCAAATAATTCCATGCTTGGAAGTTGTCAACTTCACCAATCTTATCATCAATCCGATGTGATAGATCACTTTGAAATGAGAACCTCAAATGCAAATAGCAAAATATTAGATCTTACCGATTTGAGGTGTCCGTCCTGCTTCCGGAGCTGGCTGATCTAGGGTTTGTCAGAGAAACCCTAATTTTCAAAAATTGGAATCTTTTAGATATTATTGGATAGAAATATATATCTCTTCAAATGGAGCTGTCCAATGTACTCCTTTTCTTAAAACAGTGGAGGGAAGCTCCCGGAACAGGAAGCCCTACTTTTCCAATTTCTTCTGCAGAAACGCCTGTCACTGTTTCTGTGATATATCCAAAATTACTACTCCTCTATGTCTAAAATTTCTCATTTAGGTAACCTCACATGTCCCTGATAAAAAACCATAGGTTTAATCATAATTGGTTTCACCAATTGGGATTTATGATCCTTTTCCCAAGGTGACTTGTTACAGGACTGTTCAAAATAACAAAGTTGTATGGCCTACCACATGTCACTGTATCATCTTCTGGTTCTGAAATTCGGACCACAAACATTATATTCCGTGATATTTCGAGAACTTCTTTAAGAATTCCATTTGGACCTCTGTAGCCCAAGATATAGCAATTCTCCCCAGGTATCCTGTTTAGGGATAAATTCGGGAAGAGGTTGGAACCCTAACTTGGAGGGATTATATATCCCATAATATAGTGAATCTGAGGATGAATTTTGGAAAAAGTGTACATCAATATTTTATCTTCGGCCTCTGAAATTTTCAGCTCTTGATCCTTCTCCAATATCAGAATATAGTGAAAGTACCAAAACTTAGCAGTTTTAGTATTTAGGATTTTTCTAGCTCGGGGTCAAACTAGGGTTTGACTTTCCTGGAGTTTCACCCAACCAAAAATATTGATCCAGGTCTCTAAACATCGATTTTGATGAGGAGATAAATCCTATGCTGGGCTCACTCAAAAATTCCTCTTCTATAGGAAGCCCTAATTTCCCGCACCGAAAACTGAAAATGCTCGGAATCGAATTCTGCTTCAACAGAAAGATGCGCCCTTCAATGGAGAGTCATCCTAGCCTTCTTTTGCTGATCGATTGTAGAGAGAGAATCAAAAATTAAGAATCCCTAGATTCTGTAGCTACACAATGTCTTCTTTTAGGGTGGCTCTGATACCATGTTAAATTTTCATATGCTAAGCTATATCATTAGTATTTCATTTCGATTTCATAACAAAAGCATATAAACAGGATCACTGAAAGATAGACAAGCACAACCATACAAAAGAGAACACAAAGATTTATCTTGGGAAAACCCTAAAGGGAAAAACCCAGCAAAAGCTTCCTCGATACAGATATACCAAAAGATAAAAGATAAAACCAACAAGGAGATCAAAGCCTGATCCTCCTCCTTCTCCTACTACTCTTCTCTTCTCCACTAATGCGCTACACAAGTGAGCGTGTGTGTTCCAAATGAGGAGCGCTACACCTCTATTTATATTCATCCGTTCACTTTAATTAACTCATCCAACATGTAGGCTCAAGTAACCACACTAGGGTGCTAATGACCCACCTTTACAATAGAGGGGACTACCTCATGACTCTTATTAGTTCTTCCGATTAGAAGCATCGAGGTACAAATTAATACAAGTGGTTCTCCCGGTAGGACCATCGGGGACCA
Source organism: Pseudotsuga menziesii (assembly GCA_001517045.1). NCBI lineage: Eukaryota > Viridiplantae > Streptophyta > Pinopsida > Pinales > Pinaceae > Pseudotsuga > Pseudotsuga menziesii. The sequence goes on along the minus strand of LPNX010872279.1, from coordinate 261,514 downwards.
CAAAAAGATACATATAGAATATTCTTTGAAGTTACAATATTTCAACACTGACTACCTTAACCATGGGAAGTACTTGGGCTCAGCCCAGAAACTCATTGTGAGGAGTACCATGGGAACCCCAAAGTAGCTGGCCACTGAGAGGAATTGCCAAGCGAAATGGGAGACGACCCCCACCGATTGACTAGCACTCCCGTGAGGAAAAATCCAAGTGATGTCTTCTGGCAGTCTTGGTGGCCGAGTGACCACCTGAAGCCAATAGGAAGCCATTAAAACTGGGGTCCAAAAATCATTACAATTTCACTATTTTGACATACAAATCAGACACGATTGATCCCCCACATTCTTCCTCACACTTGAGAGGTGACCCACCATAGTTCGAGTCCTTGCACCAACACCATCGAGACCACTCTCAATGACCCTCTACACCATCAAAAGGCCATACATCATCTGGTTCAGACTCAGAATCATACCAATCTGAGCCAGATCTACACACTGCGCCATCTAGCCCCGTGGCTGGTGCAAAGTCAGATCCATTTTTTGGCTTAGTGAGTGGAATTGGACCCATGTCCACACCCCACGCCACCACCAACACCTCTACTGGTAGCCCAGCATAGTCATACAAATTGTCATAAGCCAGCTACCACCACCCACATTGACCAGTCAAGTTGTCCCACCTGTAACACATGGGGGCAGTATGCCTTCCACCCACACCGTCCCACTTGGGATACATAGGGGCAATGGCCCTTCCACCTACACTGCCCCTCCTGAAACGCATGGGGGCAGTGGCCCTTCCACTCACACGGTTCCTTTTACCACACTTGGGGGCACTGGCCCATCAACAACAGTGCCACAAGTATCCCTAGTTATGCAGGTGCATCATGTCCCTGCAAACCCCACCACCATTGCTGCCCCATCTCACATCAACCTTAGGTCAAATCTTCCTTTCATGGCACGTCTCAACTTGCCTCACTTGGCTCGGTTAACAAATGACCCTATCCGCCATCAAACGTTTTGGCCTCCCATGCCAACCAAACTTCCTTCAGACATTCCCAAGTTTAAAGGGAAGGCAGGGGAGTGCCCCCAAAACCACATCATGACGTTTCACGTATGGTGCTCATCAAATAGCATTGTAGATGATTTGATCGGGCTCTGACTATTCCAACGCACCCTCACAGGTGCTGCAGCTAAGTGGTACATCGAGCTACCACAAGCCAATTACCCGGATTTCAACTCCCTAGCTTTCATGTTCTTGCAATATTTCCAACTCCCGTTAGATACGACGAAGGGGTGGAGATCTTTTTATCTTACCGCCAGAATACTGCAAGCCACATAACCAACCACATCCATGAGTGGTGACAACGCTGTAGTTTATGCAAGATCTAAACTTGATGACAGGATCTTCCTAGATTGGTCCCTAAAAACCTTGCTACCACCTATAGTAAAGGACGCCGCATCCGAACGTTCCCAATCCAAAGAGGAGGCCATCTTGAAAGCCCTGTAGTTTGATCTAATCTATGCATAGTCTGGATACCTTTACACTATCATTCCAGATGCTCCCCGTGTGGGAACCTCTTACCGGGATGCACCGGGGGCATCCCATGTCGTAGATGGCATCATAGGTTCTATCTCCCACTAACCACAACACCGTCCGACACCACCTGCAATACCACCACAACCAAGCAACACCCCTAGTGTTGCCTACCAAAACCAAACTCCAGACTATGCAAGAACGATGTCCCAGTCTAGAGCCACAACTTCTTATGCACAACCTGCACCACCGCAGCAGGCCCAGGCATTAGCTTGGCCGACACAGCAATATGCAGGACAAATGCCCACATTTATGGCATCGACACCCACCCAAGTCTACTATGCACCACTGGTGCAAGTTGTGCAAGCCCTCGCCCCTGCTCCACCTGCTCCATTGGGATAGGTGTTTGCGCAGCAAAACCATCCCAACCAGCCATCCCCCAATAACCAACAAGGGAAAACCAGGAATAACCGACCCCTGAACCAAGGCAATAATCAACCACAGGGAGGAAGTCAACAATCAAATCCTCCCAACAATGTCGCGGTGAACCGACCACCCCAAAATCCTCAATGACCAAATGCACCGAGGCGCAACGCTCCATTGCATACAAACCAATCGTGCACACTATGCAAGGTCTACAGGCACTACACATATGAGTGTCCCCTCATGGGTCACGCTAAGTAGGCCATTAGGAACAAGGTTCAACATGCTACCAATACAACATCCCAAGCTCAACCCAACCTGGCAACACCAAGACCCCCACCCATTGTCCTCCAAAACCCATTACCAGTCCAAGGACTAGTAGCAACTGCACCCGCTCCCTAGCCCAATCCCAATGCCTTGGGGGCACCACCAACAGCAGAAACAGGTGTTCACCACCTGCTAGCTATGACAATCGAAGAGGTCAATTTACAGACCAGATGAAATCAGTACGGAACCAACACTGAACCCACTGACACATCAGTGACATATACGTCCAAAGCAGCCATTGCACCTCTTCAGCTACCCCCTTTCCCTCTGCGCCCCCTCATACGATGGGTTTCCAACAACACCACGGCTAGACCTACTATAAGCTACAGCATTATGGATGATTTGGCCCAAACACCTACTACCATGTCCGCTCCTGAGGTACTCAAAACTTTCCCAACACAGTGGAAAGCCTTACTAGCCGCCCTTAGTGCTATAGACCCCTCTGACTCCAAGCTGATCACATTCGACACGGAGAATGGAGAACCATGAATTCCATCAACCATTTCCTTCCAAATCCTGGTGTCTATCCAGAATTTGGTCGTGCACCAGTGCATAGTGGATGAGGGGGTATCCACGTGCGTTATGTCTACCCTAGTCTGGCAGAAGCTTGGATCCCCAATTCTGCAACCATCATCTACTACTTTGTGGGATTATGATGGCCATCCCACTAAAGCCCAAGGAATCCTCCCCCGTGTCCCCATCACATTAGCCGAGAAGATAGTACTAATTGACATAGAGGTTGTCAATGCTCATTTAGACTATAACCTTCTCCTCGGAAGAATTTATATGTACGCCATGAGAGCCATAGCATCAAATGTTTTCCATCTCATGATGTTCCCCCATGAAGGGAAAATCATGACGGTTGACCAACTGACTTATCACGATCTGCAAGGGCTAATGGTACCCGCCAACATTATCCCTACGATCAACACCATTGATCCGTAAGGGCTGACCACACCCTCCAATGTTATCCATGTGGTCAACACCATGGTTGACAACATACCATCCTCCCCATTGTTGAATGTGGGACCTGGGTTGTTTGTCGATACCACCATGACGGCTTCTTTCCCCTTAGTGTCACCACCGCTGACACCAAATGAGACTGCGGATTTGTGCATGCTCTCATCCAGCACTGCTTCACCCAAACAACAACTGCAGTCGCAGCCCCAACTACAACCACAACACCATCCGCAGCTGCAACATCGACAGCAGCCGCAACCGCAACATCATCTGCAGCTGCAGCATTATGTGTAGTTGCAACCACAACCTCATCCCCACATACAACCATCAGGGAGTTATCTGGGCTCCTCTCCAGTCCACACAATTCCCTTCCTCTTTCCCCACGCCCAGTGTCATGAGTAAGCCAATAATGGCTACCTTAAACTCACCCAATTTCACATTGGGGATTCCTGTGTGGTACCTCGATCCACCCTCCCAATAGCCAATACCCCAGGTAGTCTTAACCCCTATGCAACCCATTGCGGTCAAATCTCATCCTCCGCCCGGCCCATAAAAACCAACCACCGCACCCGCACCACCCCACCCAAAAAGGGCCAGGGGAAAAAATGCGAAAGCTACCGCTGAACCTCGACAGATCCCACCTTGCGTCGTCTGCGAAGAACAGGGCCATCCAACTCAAAACTACCATGAGATTCCCATAATCTGTATGCATTTGGATGCCATGGATAAAACGAAAAACCTCCCCGTGGTTGAACTTCCAAGCAGGCCAATAGTGAGAAACAAGTCATTGAGAACAAACCATGCTTGCACCCTCTGCGGTTTGTATGGACACTATTCTCACCACTGCCAACACTTGTTCGAGTTCCAAATGGATCTATCCAGCCTTTGACAACATTCCCTTGGATCTGAGATCACTCTAATCGAAGAAGTTCACCCCCCACCTCCTTCTTCGGACACCATGTCCATTTACATGATGTCCAATTCTACTGACCCTCTTGTCTCCACCATCAATGACGGTCCATCAGACCTATCTCTTCGTTGCTTCCACAATGATGAGGAGATACTTAAAGCCTTAACCACCCCAAAATACCCATGGGACGACATGCACCATTCGCAGCCATAGCACCATCTGCAGCCACAACCCCAGCCACAGCCGCAACCTCAACCTTAGTTACCAGGGAAATAGTGGGGTTCATTCCCTCAACACGATCCTTTTCCTTTTCCTACCATTCGGGATCATGATTAAGTTTGTCTTGGCAACCCCCAATTTACAGGATTTCACATTGGGAGTTCCTATGTGGTACCTTGAACCACCTACCCTACCTCTGAGGCCCCAAGATGTGTTAACTCATGTCTATACAATTGAGATGATGTTGCACCCACGTCTGGGTCCATCAAAGACTCCTCTCGTCTCCAAGCCTGCCCCTCTTCCTCTAACAGAGACTGGGGGCAAGGCAACCAAAACCACAACCAATACCATTTACATAATCGCTAGCACCAGTCACCCTTCTGTCTCATCAGCCATGGAAGATCCACCTGATCTACCCCAACACCACTTACGCAATGACAGAGAGATCTGTAAGACCACCTCTGGTCTTACCCCATTCCCTTTAAACCATAGTGTGGAATTGGTTCTTCCCATAAAAGACCAGATTTCGTCACCCCACCTTACTAATGACCTTCGTCTCGGTAAGGGAGCATACCTCTTCGCTGACTCAAATGGTCAACTCTTGAAGAAGATGTGCAATGGGCTCCACCTCAAGAGATTCTATGCCTGATATAACCACTATGAGTCCTTTATAGCGTATTTTTTTCCTTTTTTGTTTTGCAATGTTTTTACCACAAGTCATATCCCCCCTCCAGTAATAGTTCTACACATAAGGATAGCCCACTGGAGAGTACGGCACCACATTTGCACATGCACATAGTATGTCACAGGTATGAACTAGCTACCACTATGCTAGCACACCATCAGGTCCATAGACCTGTCCTGGAGGTCCAATCAATTTACATACCACCATGAGAATTTCACATTGTACGTTGAGCTAGCACCGTACCCATAGGCCCCCATTTGGTTTAGTTTTCCCCCGTGCATCACGGCCCTAGGGGCAGCACCATTAGTTGCTACTCCAAAGTCACCCGGAACCTGTTCGAGACACCTCTCACACCTCTAGGCTCAAATTTCATCCTCTATCTTCTAATAAGACCATCATCTCATGTTTAAAAAGTAATTTTTGGGACCAATTCTCGAAAGTTACCTTGATTTACGAGCCAAATCATGGTGATACAAGTGTCTTTGGACTTGTACTTGCATCACACTTTCCTACCACCACTCATGCGGGTTTTCGGGCCACCACCTATAAGGCACATCATTTTTATTTCTAGCATATCGCTGTCTAAACCGCCCACCACACCTTATGCGGATATCCGGACCATCGTCCGAAGGACGAATCATTTCCTTTGCATGTATTTGGCATATAACTACCTTTGGACTTGCACTCACATCACATGTAGTCAAGTCTGTCCATCACAACTCACACACAGCTCTCCTGACCTCTGTCCAAGAGCCACTTCAGTTTGCGTGCCTCTGCTGCATCGACTTGCATGCCTCTGCCGCAACCTATCTCATGCATGTATTGGTATGTTTAAGAGCCACCTGCTCCATCCATACTGCATGGACGACCTTTGGACCACTGTCCGCCATCCTAACATAGGGGCACCACCTGTGACACCACGATCGGTTGACCATACTAGATTTTTTTTTAAGCTCTTTTCTGACTCCTAAAAGAATGAAAATATGGTCGAGCGCAGCTGCTTCCTTTCCCGCTTGTTAAAGTATAGGAAAGGGCATCTACATCATCTTGTTTATCTCATTTTGCGGACTATGTAGACCATCAAATGAAAAGGACCACCTTGGCACATTCAAGCCAAGACTATTCCCCTCTGCATCCTCGGGCAGAGGGACCAGAATTTATGAAAAATCTCACCATGGGTTGTCGTTAAGCTCTTTTCCAGCCTTCTCAGCAAGAAAATATTTCCGAGCAAACTTGGTTTCATTCATGCTCGTAAAATTATCTGAATGACCATCCAGTCAGTATAGGTTTAACCTTTTCCGGCCTGATTGGACTACCAACAATAAAGAAGTCTCTCATCCCCTACAAGATGGGCAAGCTCTCCTATGTATACTTTTATCCTTTTTCGAGCACAAGAGACTACCAACAAAAAAGATCCCCCATTGGAGTCTTATTCATGCTTTCAGACTCTCTAAAATTGAAAGCACCATCGAGCATTTACTTTCTTGGGCTCAGCAAAAATCCATGAGATCGTACCACCACAGTGTCTCTAGACACCACCCCACAGATAACAGTTTGGCAACATTCCCACTTTGGGTTGCCTTTGTTCAAAGTATTCTGTGATGTGTCTTCCTTGGATCCTATCAAAATCAAAAGTGTCTACTTCCCCCGAGTATTTCCCATCTACAGTTACATTCTCGGTATTACAGCTATGATCCCTTTCGCATGAGTCAGTTTCATTTGCTGCCTGNGAGGATAGACCCAGAGGTCCCTGTATCTTGGTTTCATTAACCTCATTGATGAGTTCCTTGGACCACTTGAGAGGAGTCCTTAATGCCTCTCGGGATGGTTTTTTCTCACTTGCTCGACTCCAACTACATCATCACACCATTGAGATTCGTATAGGGTATTGGTCCATGCAGTATTTGGTCGAAGACCCTAGATGTCACCTAACTCTAGCACATTGATGAGTCTATTCGAGGGACCTAAATAGGTTTATGTCCCTTATGATTTTCGGGTTGCGTTGGAGACAGTGTTCAGAAGCCCCAACAGTGCTTCTATATAGATTTATGATTGATGCAACATATTTGTACCACAGAGACTTTGACTCTCCATCAGTGAGTCCATACAACTATGTACCATTCCAGATCGATCAGTCATGAAGATATAGCATTCCATGAGAATGCCATAGGTCCAATGTAGCAGTTCTTCAGATCAATATTGTATTCCACCTCTCATTGAGGCAACCACTATGTATCATCAGTTGTACATGATCGGCTCTTGTAATAAAGAGCATAGATCACATTATTATTTTGACATTGTTACGAGCATGGGGATTCTCGCCTCGTCCATATACATGACACACATTATTTGTATCTCACCCATTGATGGGAACCATATTAATACAAAAACCAAAATCCACCATGCCCCAGCACAGGAAGCACCACCTCTCCCCATGAAATCCTATGATGTATGTCGGCCATATGATGAGCTCCTTCCCTCACACTTCAGGGGGCAATCTGTTAACCCAAAAAATCACTCACTAAGCTCTACATGACCTACACCACCCAATGACATCCATGCACGACCCTTATTTGACCCCATTTGACCCTCACACCCTCAAGAAGGCTTAAAAATATGAAAAAGGGCTTAAAAACCCCTAAAAAGAGCCAAAATAGCTCTCATAGCGGCTAAATCCTCCAAAAAGGAGATAAAACCCATCAAAGGAGCTTAAAACCCCCAAAAGAGCTAAATATTGAGCAAAATGGGCTAAAAGCCTAAAAAAGGGGCCAAAGCCCCAACCAGGGGCTTAAAACCCTAAAAGTCTTGAGAAAAAGTATAAATAGAGGGGTGGGGGTCACTCTCAAAACATTCCTTCTTTCCATATTGTTATGCTGCCCGAGTGAGTGCCTTGAGGCCATTTTCCTCTCAAGCCATTCACCCTCCCTCTCATCCATCCTCCCATTGAGCCATAGCTCCCCATTCCTAAGAGAGGTGCTACCCCAAGCTAGAGCATGGTGGCCCATTTCAACTAGAAGGTATATTTGTTTTTCTTTTGCATGTTTGGTTTGGTAGATAGTTGTTTTCTAACATTATTTACTTGCAGATCTATTGTTTAACATGTTCTTGCAGGCTTTCATTGTTTGCTTGCAGGTCTTTGTGTTTTTCTACCAGTTGTATGCAGGGTCTTGGAGCTTAACCCATAACCTTGTGTGCAGAGGGGTTCCGTTTTATTTTTTGTCTATTTTTCTTGCACCACCACCAGGAACCCTATCCTTCTGTCCTATAGATGGAAGGTAGCCATTCCTGCTCTGTAGCAAGGGAGAAATCCCTACTACACACCCAATGTATGGTCAGCCTTACCATTTCCTTGCTTGCGCTCCCATCTTTTTGCAAATTCTGGAAGAGCAATGTGGTTCTCCGCAAGGATCTTGGTCATGATGTCCATTTTATTTCTAAAGCAAGCTCTCTCAATATGTGAACCTCCGCAATAATCACATGTGGGTCTTTCTCTCTTGTTTATCCTCCAGGATTTTGAGCTCCCATCAGTAGAACTAGAGCTTTCTGAACTTGATTCCTTCTTCTCTTTCTCCCTTTGCTTCAAATATTTCTTCTTGCTCTGGGATTGATTTGATACACCAGCAACAAAAGATTGATCCTTGGATTTGATGATGGTACCCATTTTTATGAGCTTGTCCTGCTCCTGATTCAAGCACTCCATGAAATCTTCCAGCGTAGGAATCTTCCAGTTTCTAGTTTTAAGTTTGCTGGAGTGAAATGTCGAAACATATACAGAATACTCCGGCCCCAACTTAGAAATAATGGACAAGATAAGATGATCATCTTTCTTCTCTATGCCACAATGTTTTAGCTGAAGTACCAGTGCTTTAAACTTGGTAAAGAAGTCTTCAATGGTCTCGTAGTGAGATGGGTTGAGTGAGATTAGCTCATTCTAAATATGGTGGCCTCTCATTTCATCTGTCTTCCTGAATAGTGACTCAAACTTGACCCAAAATTCATTCGGTGTGCCAATACTTTATATGTGAAAGAGAAGTTCTCTTGAATTGTTGAGGCAGAGCATGCCGAAGGCCTTATCAAGCCTATTGAAATACTTAGCTTTCTCCACAGAAGAATTTGGATCGTTCTGAGTTCCCATGGTGACTAGGTAGAGGCCCTTGGACCTCAACTAGATGACCATATTATCCTTCTACTAAAAATAATTGAATGTTGTAAGCAAAGTTCGATTTTTCTCCATCCTTCCTGCACAACCTGTGACAAAAATATGTTGTTAAACCTGCAAAGCAAACACTCAATTTTTCTGGAAATATGCCCTCAACAACAACTCAAACCTCACAAGATTTGTTTTCATCTCCAACTAGCTCTGATACCATACAAGAATTTACATCTTAATCATATCTAGGAGCTAGAACAATGTTCACACATGAAGTGTTTGACAAAATGTGCAAGAGAAACAATCAAAGAGACGGAAAATACATGGAATAACACATGTGAATGGTGCTAATTTCTAATCATATTATTATCATTCATGATTTAGATGTTATTTTACACATTTATAATACATTGGAGAAAATTCAAGTGGCTTTGGAAGCCAATTGGAAAAGTACAAGTGTCATGATGAAATTTGACCTCAATCCCCCCTAGGTGGACCAATGGAGCCACAAATCAGCCCAAACAGTCACGAATTACTATGTGAACGTGGTTGAGGTGACATGGAGTCATAATAACACCTTGGAATGTGTGGGTGTAGAAAAATAGGTGGGTTAAAGGCTCTAGGTGGCATTAAATGTACTAAATCATCCCAAAATTAGACATCTCCCTATAGCGCTCTTGGTCAACAAAAATGTCCACATTCAGTGAATGGGAGTGCACCAACAATGATTAGGGTGCACATGTGGATGGTTGGCTGATCTGGAGTGCTCATGTGGGTGTGAATGCACCAATTCAGCTGGTTATTGGTCCAACTAAGCACCCTAAGTCCAAAACCTTAGTGTATTGATGCAAAAATGCAATAAATTTGACTAAGGTGTTAAAATAAGGTACTAAGGATGTATTATTGCTCCTACAAAAGGGAAGAACATGAACATACCATTAACACAGAACATTATAAAAATGAATTCTGCATCGACTTTAGAAGAAAGGCTTGGTGAATATCTGAAAAGAACAACTAGAGCATAGTAAATATGAATTCTAAATTGTTATACACTCATTTCAGACATGAAGGAATACATAATGGAAAGATAAAATAGAAAAACTTTCACGTGAGAAAATAAAGTACAGACTTCAACATGGAATAACACAGGAATCTCTTCAAAACGTCGACTCTTAGCTTTGTAATTTTAATTAAAGAAAATGTTTAAATACACAGATCCTCAAAATCTCACAGGATTCAACCCTTGCTTCATCGAAATTCTGAATACTTATACATTGCTCCTTGAGCTGAACAATAAAACTAATAGCCTAATGGTTTCAACCGCTTATTACATATGTCAAAGCCTTTATTTATTACAAAATAATTCTGCTCGATAACAAAACTTCTTAACTAATGAATTTTTAAAAATTACATTTTTTCATAAAATATCCTTCGCTGAACTCCTCGATGTATTCATGGATGTATCCTATACTTTGTTGATCTGTATTGTTGAATTATTCTCCGCTGTTCCAGCTTAGGAAAATTCGCAAAAACCATTTCATGCGCCAAAACTCTGAGCTCCATGCTCTTCGCGTAGGAAATATTAGACACCTTGGCACACGTGACTTTAAAATCAAATAGCAACTCAAATTCTTCAGGCAATTTATCAAATACGACTCTTCTAGACACAGCCTACTACATATCTTGAAACTTGTTGTGATCTGACCTGTAATTGACCAACTTCTCCAGATATTCCTCTCAAGACAATAATGGTCCCATTTCCTCCTAGAAGAAAGGAATTCCCCTGTTTACCAATGGAGTGAATAAGTCAATCACTTCTTTGATTCTATGACTTATAATATCAACTTTGTATTGTACAGTATCCAACATTCTGTATTTTCCAATCACTTTTCTAGCCCAAGAGGAAATAACAACTTTGTCCTGGATACCAAACCTTCTGACTTGATCTTCTGACAAGGCACTTAAAAAGTTGATAGCATTTTTAGCTACTTCCATTGGCTTCTTATTTAAACTCTGCTTTACTACCAAAATATTTTGTCTAGCTGCTTTCAGACCACTTTCCTGTTCTACAATAAAATCTAAATACGGTCTAAACTTATTAGCTTCTTTAATAATTTCATCCCAAATCATATGTTTTGCTCCATGCAAGGCCATTTGACCAATCATCTTCTTTGTTAGCTTAGTATTCTGATTTATTAACTCTTGACATCTTTTCTCAAGTTTCTTCTTTTCTTCTTCTTTTTTCAGAGATATATCTTCTAGATTTTGGTTCTGATGTTTTAATCCTATGATCTCTACCTCTTTCAGCTTTACCTGGGACATTGCTTCAAAAGAGAGGTTGTATCTACTTCTACAAAGGGAACAGTATATTGACTTTTAACTCTTTCAGATTTTTCTTGTAACTCGTTTTCTTTTGCTTCCAGCTTAGCTTTTAGGTCCTTCTCACTTTCTACCAGAAGCTTAGCATCTGTGTCCCACTGCTTTTCTTTTTCTTAAAGCTTTAACAACTTGTATTTACAATAAGTCAATTCAATATTCAATGCTTCTTTCATGTTCTCAAACTCTGTCAATTCAGAAGTTTGAATAAGCTGAGTGGAAGGGATTTTTAGTTTCTTTTTCAGCACTTGAACCTCTTTCTCTTTTTCATCAAATATATTTTGAGTTACTGCTCCTTTGTCTAACTGCCCATCCACCTTCAACAAATCATCTTGCAACTTTTTAATTTTGATTCTAAGGGCCTTGTTCTCAACATTTCCTTTCCTTAGGAGGTCCTGAGCTCTCTTTTTATTTGACTCCATCTTAGATACCTGCAATGTATATTTGAGCAATATTGTATATAGAATATCACATGTTTCTCTACGAAAATGTATTATATCTGTGGTAGGAACATTTTCTAAGTTCACATTCACCTCTGATACCTTATTTCCAACAGTCATGGCAAAAATTAGGGTATATTTGGCATGGTCCCTTACATTTTTCAATGTTACATCTGGCATTGGGAAACTTTCTTACTTCCTCGTATAATTTGTCAACCTTTTCCCTGTAGGAGTTCAACCATTCCTCCTTTGATGAATACTTATTTGGATTTAATCCATCAAACACATATTCTTGAAGTTCTAGACCAGCTGCTTTGGGCTTTTCTTGTTTCTTTTTACCTTTCATATTGCTTTTCTTCACCTACACCATATGTCCTTCTTGTTCAGTTTTCTACTTCTTTGGTGTACTAGTAGTGTCTGTATCTTCAATGTCCATGAAATCTAAATGCTCTCTCTTCTTTGAAGTTCCTGAAAAACTCATTAAGGATTAGATATTACCAGCAACTGCAACTATATTAGAAAGATCCATTGGAGGATAATTGTTTCCAGGTAAGGAAGATACAGAGTCTTGTTCCATGCTGACATTATCTAGAGCTTTGTCAGGATAATCTTCCCAATTAGCTGGCTCCCTGAGTCCAGCTACTTCAATATGTTCAAAAGGTTTATTATTATTTTCTTGTCTTCTTTTGGAAATTACCTGGTGTGCATCATAGTTTATTGCGGTTCCCAAATAAAACCCCATGTTCTTGAGAAAACTATTAATTATGGGCAAAGCAGCTCTACTTTTGACAACATATGGCCCTGCCTCCCAGGGAAATTTCATATCCAAACTCTTCCTGAAGTTGAAGATGTGTTCCTTTTCCACTGTAAGCTTTTGTCTAAGAAATTCCAAAGAGAAGATCCTAGTTGTCAGAAAGGATGGAAGAATATAAGGCTGGTGCACAAATCCATATAATCTTATAATGGTTTCAAATTCTAAAATGAACCAATCCCCTATCATTTTACTAGGGGAGAGCTGCAATGTTTCCTTCATCTCAAGAAACACCCCGGGCAATCTTTCCTGAAAGAAAATACTGTATATTTCTGCCATCAAACCATTCATAAACTTGCAATAATTCTGGGTCATTTCATCAGTGAGTACCAATTCAGAAAACTGTAGGTTATCTTCATTGTGTGACAAGAACATTTTCAACAAAAATGATTGGAATCTGAAAACTCTAGTATTGTGGAAGTTGAATAATTGAGAACAAATGTTCTCAGCCAAGAACTCATAAAATTTAAGGCAACAAGGCTGAAAGGACTGACCTAGAATTTCAGACTGAACTGGGAAAGTACTTAAGACAAAAAAATAGACTCAATAGTGACTCTATAACATAACCATTAGTATCTAACCCCAAAAATTGACCAGCTAAGGTAATACAAGACTGGGTTTCTTCATTGAATAGAATTAGGTCAGTAGGATAAGATAAACCTATAACCTCACTATCAGGCTTCAAACATGACTTTAAAAAGGCTTCTTTACTCTCAGTTGTAGATTCTTGGAAGAAATGTATGATATTTTCTTCTTTGTATTCTTGGGAAAAAGGAATAAAATCATTCGGGACAGATAGGGATTTACGAATAACAGAGGCCTAAACATGGAAAAGGACCCTAGACTTGGGTTTTTTCATAATGACTCCTTCAACAGCAGAAAAGTTATTTACAAACCACTCAACAAATTCAGGGAAATTAGGGTTTTGGTCAACAGAGAAAAAGTAAAAGAAAGATTTAAAAACACCATGGGTATCACTACTCCATTCCTTAAGAATTTTCAACTTATTCTTAGCTTTTTCAATTGTTTAATTCATTAAAATAGTATCAGAAATTTCAGCATTCTTGTCTTCAAAATTTTTCTCGTCCTTCTAATAGGAAACCCTTAATTCTTCATTATTCGCCACTTCTACCACCTCTATCTCATCCATATTATCCATTTTTAGAAATACTTGGAAGGTTTCGGGGTGCCTACCTTGTCAATTAGCACGATGTTCAGACTCGTCTACACTGGGAATTTGCACACAGTCAGGGTTACCGTTGATTTCACGGCTCAGAAAAACAAACTTTCGAAACTCCACGTAGATGCTTTTATAATTTTTTATGCTTCATAAGCATGGGGCACATCCCTTAATCTACACCATAGATTACTTTTCTTCCAAATCTAAACCTTCTAAGTGCAAAATATCAACACCAATATTCGACACTAACACCCTACACAACTTGATTCAGCGGAATCAGTATTAGCCATCGATCTGCAACCTTCCTTCATCAGGACCGTCCAACTGTGGAAAATTTTAACGTTTCGCAAATCATTTTAAAACTGATTGATCGAGCAACTTCCATTCTCGAAATGCACCTCATCCGTCGATCAAATCCTGAGTGCTATCAGAACCATTGGTCAACGTGGCCCCTACCACTTTCTGCAGATTCAAAATTGAACTTTATCCATGCTAGTTCAATCCATGAAATTACTCCTGACCATAGATCTATCTCCGCTTTCATCGTTTCCATCCAAAATTTCCACTTGCTAACCCATTCCACGAATTGGAAAGCTTCTTTCGCTCGAGCATGTTCAATACCCGAAATGCTTCATCATCATTAACCTTACCTCTTATTAATCTCAGCCCTTCAAAACTGCACCCTTTTAATGGATTCTACAAATCCAAAACCTCAGTTTATTCCTTACATATTTCAAATGTGAAACGATCCACAACCATAGATCACATCCCTATTTTCATCTGACGACTTAAAATGAAAGATCATGCTAACCATTAACCTGAAGGGTGCTTCCACCAAAATTTTCAAATATGACTATTTCCAAACTTTTGAATTAAGCAATCCACCATTTTCAATATAGTGCTAATAGCTGGCTCCACTAGGGATGTTATCCTCCCTGCGAGGTAGCAAAGAACCCCATATACCAGTTTCCAAATCCATTTTCAATCTAACTCCCTTTTTTTATTTTTGTCTTTGTGAAGGAAATGCAATAACTAAAATATGGATACCCCTTCCAATCTTAGGGACTTTTGTCCGGGCTTCAAATATTTTGTCTCACCATCTTTACTGATTGAAAGTAAAAATAAACATTTATACTAAAATACATGGAATTTCCTTCCCCCCTTATTCCAAATAATGCTTCAGAAACCTCCCATTCACTGGACCTCCTTCATAGTGAAACACATCCTGATACTGTAGAATAAAATCATTATTACCCCTATGTGCTCCAATAATGTATGGACCTACCCACAAATGATAAAACTTACCATGCTTTCCTTTGTCTTAATGTGGAGCATCCCATTTTAACACTAAATCATCAACCTGGAAAGTGTCTTCTTTTACCTTTCTGTCAAAGGTATTCTTCATTTTCTCTTGATGAATCTGTACCTTATCCTATGCTTTATCTCTCAATTCACTTAGCTTGATAATTTGGTTTATTCTCCTTTGCATATGATTAGATTTATCTTGTTGCTCCTGCAATAAATTCATAACTTGTACTCCTAGAGATGCTGGAAAAACCACTTCAGCTCCATACACCAATTGGAATGGTGACATTCCAATAGCCCTCTTTGTACTGATTTTGTTATCCCACAAAGCATATTTCAGCTTCGTATGCCATGCTCTTTTATTTTCTTCCAACAACGTCTTAATTATCCTTACCAAGATTTTGTTAGATGACTCTACCAATCCCTTACCCAGTGGATAATAAGCAGTAGAATGATTCAAACTTATATGATACTTATGATAGAATTTTATCATCTTCTTAGACTTAAAACCAGCTGCATTATCTGTTACAATCCTCTTAGGACATCCAAATCTTGCCAAAATGTTATTCTCCAGGAAATCTACTATCACTTCATCTATAGCCCTTCTAGTAGGTATTGCTTCAATTCACTTTGTAAAATAATTAGTTTCTATTAAGATCCATTTATGTTGTCCTGAGGAATTTGGATTTATTTCCCCAATGAAATCCAATCCCCACTGTTGGAAAGGTGTTTCTATTGATATGGGATTAAGAGGGAGTGGAACCACTTTTCTCTTTCCATCAAAAATCTATCATGGATGACATTTGGTGGTTTCTTTATATACATATGAAAATAGTGAATGCCAATAGAATCCTGGTCTCAAAATTTTATTTGTTGTTAGCTTCCACGAATGATGTCCCCCACAATCCCCTTCATGGAAATCCTTTGTTATCTGCTAAGATTCATTCTCTAAGAGACAATTCAATAACACTCTCCCAGGATCCTTCCAATAAAGATATTGATTTAAAATACAAAATTTTGCAGCCTTTAGCTTCACAGACCTTGCTCTAGTTTTTCTTAACCCTGGAGGAGGTTGTAAATTTTTCAATACATAAACAATATCAACATACCATGGAGAAATGGAAAAATTAGGCATCACCTGCACTTCTGTGTCTAACTGATTTGCTTGAACTAATAGAAAATTTAGCTGCAAAGAATCACAATTAGAATCTGTCATAATTTTAGCTAATCCTTGTCCCTTAATCAACTTGGTAGGCCTAATTTCAATGTCATATTCCAAAAGCACTGCAATCCACTTTTCTCTTCTCCCCTATGGATCTGGCTATGTAAGTATGCTCTTTACCACACTGATAGGAACATATGCGACTACATGTCAATGGAGAATGTAAATTCTGAAATCCTTTAGGGCCTTAATCAAAGCATATGCTTGTTTTTCCATGATATCATATTTTAACTCTCCATCTCTTAATATCTTACTAAAAAATGCTCTAGGATGTTCTTCACCTTGGTCATTCTTTTGTAACAAAACAACTTCAATTGTATGCTCTGAAGCATATGAGAATACTAGAAAATATTTGCCAAAATCTGGACTTACTAGCACAGGAGCTTCTGAAATAGCTTGCTTTATATCCTTGAAATACTTCTTATCCTCTACTGTCCACTTTATTGATCCTTTTTTAGCATATTAGTAATGTTCATCAATATCTCAGCAAAGCTAGGAATGAATCTCCTCAAGAAATTTACCTGCCCAATGAATGAATGTACTTATTTCTTACTTCTTGGTTCCTCCACCTTCAAAATTGCAGTCACCCGGTCTGGATCAATCCTTATACCTTCTTTGGAAATAATATGGCCCAAAAGTTTTCCTTCTTCCAGAGCAGAATTTGACTTCCTTGGATTTAATGAAATGCCATATTTTCTACATTTAAGGAAAAAAATTTCCAGATTTTTTATATGCTCCCTATCAGACCTAGAATATACAGTAATATCATCCATGTAAATCAATACAAACCTGTCTCTTTCATCTGCAAAAGCAATGTCCATAGCACGCTGGAAAGTGGCTCCTACATTCATTAATCCAAAAGGAATCTTTACGTACATGAATGTACCCCATGGTGTAGTGAAAGCAATTTTCTCCTGATCTTTAGGTAGCACATTTATTTCATTATAACCTGAAAACCCATCCATAGTAGAAATTCTCTCTGAACCCACCACTTTCTGCAAAATCTGGTCCATCTTTGGTAAAGGGTAATTGTCTTTCAAAGAGACTTTATTCAAATTTCTGAAGTCCACACACAATCTTATTTCACCATTCTTCTTTCTAACAGGAACCAAATTAGCAACCCATTTTGAGAATCTCAGGGTTAAAATTATTTTTGCATCAAATAATTTTTTGATCTCCTTTTCAATGACAGGCAATAACATTGGATTAATTCTTCTAAGTTTCTTCCTAAATGTTTTTCTCCAGGATTGATTGGAATAGTATGTTGTATGATGGAGGTGTCATACTCTTTGAGGTCATCATAACTCCATGCAAATACATCAGTGTATTTTTTCATCAAGTTCACATACTCATGTTTTTCTTTAGCAGGCAATTTCTTGGACAATTTTACAATTTTGGGATTCTCTTCAGTACCAATGTTTTTATCTTCAACAACATTTTCAGCAGGTTTGACTTTAGGATCTTTGACAACATCATTTTGGTCAAAAATATGATCTAAGGGAATCAAACCTATAGGAATATAATTACTCTTCAATTGGATTATATCCTTTCCTCCTAGTGAGCTTTTCCACTTTTTTGTTTCAGCAACTCCTTTATCTTCATCAACATCTTGGAAATTTTCAGAATCAACACTTTCTTTTCCTATTTGGGTATTTACAAATTCACCAAACAATTCCAAAAATATTTTGATTTGCATATCATCTTCAAAACCCTTGCAATACTTGGTATTTTCTGATATGCAAGACCTATTCACAATGTCAACCTTGTACTTTCTTTTACCTTCAGTAGGACTCTTGAATTTTCCAGTGGAAATTTCCAAAGAATCTGCCATTGTATTATCATATCTAGGAACCACTTTGACACTATGTTCTGTGAAATAATTCTCAAACATATCCCACACTTCATTTCTGTAAGCTCTCATTCTTTGATGATTATTTTGATAACTATTATTCACTTGATTAATCACAAGTTCTAAATGTCCAAAAACATGGACTTGTTTAGCTCCCAAATCTTTCAGTGCATGAAAACCGAGCAACAAATCTTCATATTTTGTTACATTATTTGTACATTCAAAAGTCAACATGCAAGAAAAAGCTTTAAAATATCTAATAGGGGAAATTATATATACACCTACACCAGCACCCACTTTAGCCACCGATCCATCAAAATACATAGTCCATACCCCTTCTTCATTTTTCTTTCTTTCTAATGCTTCTTGTTCATTTATCACATTTTTATCCTTTTTACATTTACTTGGCACAGCAATTTTTGAAGCACAGGGAGAAACAACATTGAAGAAAATAGATGACCCTAGGTCAGTATCAACAACATAAATGCAATGAACTCCTGGCTGATGTCTACTGCTAACAACATAAGGTGATATTTTTTCACTATACAGTCTCTTATTTTCATTAAGAACAAGAATTGTAGCATAAGACATCCATTTGCAAGCTTACTTTTAACTTTGAATTCCAAGATCTTGACAACAAAACATTGAATTTGGGAGAGATATCAGCCACAACAAAATCAATGACCACAGTTTTAGATGGTAATTTATTCAAGGATACTACCATGTCTTTTATCAAACCCATACATTTCACTCTTTGGGAATCAAAAAAACACAAATATTTATAAGGCCTTGTAATCTCTAACCCTAAACTTTCTACCACTCCTTTAGGCATAAAATTATGTGAAGCACCTGAATCTAACATAGCATTACGCAACACTTTGTCATGCACATCTAAACTCATATAAAAAGGTGGTACTTCCTCATCATCCATATTATCAATCTTAGACCCCAAAACAATGGTAGGATTATCATCTGTCACTTCTAAAATATCTAGTTGAGCTTCTCCCTTATTTCTGACCATTTTTGTTATTGTGTCCCTATACTCCTAATTTCTGAGCAGTTCATTAAAAGGAATTGAAATATTCAACTTAGAAAGTTCACTTTGTAGATTAAAAATGGAAGAAATTTTATCTACCTCCATGGGTTTTGTTTGTTTTGATTCTTTTATTTTTTTAGTTCTATTTTCAACCTCTTTATGTACAATAGGTTCCTTTTGATTTTCATTTCTTTTTTTTGTATTCATCTGACTACTGGAAGAATGATTTGGATTTAACCTTCATTTATTTATAATAACATATCTACTTCTCATTTTGATCTTTTTTACATCATCTAGAGCATGCATATACCCCTTTTGATACTGTTCCAACTCCTCCTAAAAATATTTATCATCATCCACCTATGCAAACATAATGTGTTCCTCCTCAGTCAGATAAATATCATAATCTAAATCACCAAAATGATGAATATGGTCTTCAATGTACTCTGCACCATCATCATCAGCAACATAATTTTTAGGGAAAGGTGGTCTTATTGCTGATCTTCTTGGTTCCTTGGATTCCTCGTATCTCTTTGTCTATTCTGTGGAAGTGGAGGAGGAATAGGCCTTCTAAAGTTAGGGTTTCTAATCTGGTGTTCATTCTGTTCTCGATTCACTGGCCTAGTATCCATAGTCAGGATATCCATCAACTTTTCCATTGTTTTCAGCATCATTTCAAATTTTACATCATTAGATGAAGAAGCAGAAGAGGTGGAGGTCATAGTTTCTTCTCTACCTTTCCTCCTATCAACATCTACTCTTTGTTTTATCTTCCCAAATGCCATCATATTAGCTTCTACTTCGAAGGCATCTGTAAACGTAGAAGGAAGAGTATCTAACTTTCTTTCTCTTAATAACAATGCAAAATCATTATCAAAAGCTTCTGCATAATGAAGTTTAGCAGCACCAGGTGAAGGCTTAATATCAGCAGGTATTGAATTATAGACTCTCATGAACCTTCTGGAAAACTCATGTACTGACTCAAAACCTCCCTTTTTAATATTATTGTACTTAAACAGGACTTGTAATGGACTCTGCTTATCATACCATCTCTCCAAGAAGGCAGTTTGGAATTCTGCAAAGTTTGGAATAAAACTATTAGGTAAATATTTAGACCACTTTTTAGCTTCCCTAGACAAAATATGTGCAAATAGCCTCATATTGACATCCTGATGATCAACCTCTTCTAAATCTATAAAATCATCAGATTTTCCAACATGATATTTTGCAGTAACATTCCCTTCTCCATGATACAATGAAATCCTCTGCGCATAATTTAAGGGAAGGTCATGTAACACCGCAGGTAAGTCCAGTGGAGAAAACCTAGCTAGATTTGGAGCAAGTGGTAAAGGTTGAACAACTAGAGGATTCTGAATAGTTTGGGAAATATGAGGCTGAAAGTTTTGTACAACAAGAATAGTTTTTTTCTATTTTTACTAGATTTTGAAGGTTTTTCCACAAAGAATCAAGAAGATATGATTCTAACCTACTTGGGTTAATTTCAACTTTCTTTAGGTCAAATTCATATTTTGATTTTAACAGTAATATTTCAACACTAGTTTCCCATTCAGACTCCTGTTTCCCATTAGGCTTACCTCTCGTATTTTCTCTCCTGAAATCCAAGATGTCCCTTTGTAATAGTATTTAAAATGAATGTGAAATCGTCAGGGAAAATGTACAAGCTTCTTTTGAATGTGGAAACTTCTGCTTGGCTACAAAAATTTCTTTCTTGAAACTTTCCAATCCTTGTCGTTCTTCCCAAGGCTAATATACACTTTCGTTCCCCGCAAACAGCGCCAATTTGTTATCATTGGAAAATTACCAGAGGCTGTAAAGGCTATTCCCAAGTAACAATAAAAACCACTTTTAAAGAGAAAAATGGTTTTTTTCTCTTCCGAGAGGGATCTCTCACAAGATATTAACAAGGCCAGATATGTATAAGCAGAATTGTTTGTAACTGGGAATATTGGTTGAGACAAAACACATGACCATTGGGCTATGGACTCAAGGTATGGATATAGATAAATAGAAATTATGCACAGAAATTTTAACATAGGCAAGGTATCTACTCAGTCACAGTCAAAATTTGATTGTCTGGTGAAAATGGAAGAACATGAACAGACCATTAACACAGAGCATTATAAAAATTAATTTTGCATCAACTTTAGAAGGAAGGCTTGATGAATATCTAAAAATAATAGCTAGAGCATAGTAAATGTAAATTTTAAACTGTTATACACTCATTTCAAACATGAAGGAATACATAATGGAAATATAAACCGTAAAAAACATTCACATGAGAAAATAAAGTACAAACTGCAACATGGAATAACACAAAAATCTCTGAAAAACGCCAACTCCCGGCTCTGTAATTTTAATTAAAGAAAATACTTGACAAAATAGATCCTCAAAATCTCACAGGTCCCAACCCTTGCTTCATCAAAAGTCTGAATACTTATACATTGCTCCTTGAGATGAACAATAAACCTAAATTCCTAATGGTTTCAACCATTTACTACATTTTTGAAAGCATTTATTTATTACAAAATAGTTCTGAGATAACAAAACTTCTTAACTAATGAAATTTAAAAAATAACAATTTTTCATAAAATATCCTTCACTGAAATCCTCGATGTCTTCATGGATGTATCTTATACTTTGTTGATCCGTATTGTTGAACTTTTCTCCACTGTTTTGGCTTAGGAAAATCCGCAACAACCATTTCATGCGCCAGAACTGCGAGCTCCATGCTCTCTGCGTAGGAAAGATTAGACACCTCGACACACATGACTTTAAAATCAAATAGTAACTCAAATTCTTCATCCAACTTATCAAATATGAGTCTTCCAGATAGAGCCTGTTGCATACCTTGAAACTTGATGTGATCTGACCTGCAATTTACCAACTTCTCCAGATATTCCTCTTGAGACAATAATGGTCCAATTTCCTCCCAGAAGAAAGGAATTCCCTTGTTTACCAATGGAGTGAATAAGTTAGTCACTTCTTTGATTTTATGACTTATAATATCAACTTTGTCCTGTACAATATCCAAAATTCTGTATTTTCCAATAAATTTTCTAGCCCAAGAGGCAATAATAACTTTGTCCTCAATACCAAACCTTCTGACTTGATATTTTGAAAAGGAACTTAAAAAGTTGATAGCATTTTGAGATACTTCCATTGGCTTCTTATTTCATCCCTGCTTTACTATCAAAACATTTTGTCTAGCTGCTTTCAGGGCAGTTTCCTGTTCTACAATAAAATCTAAATACGATCTAAAATTATTAGCTTCTTTAATAATTTCATCCCAAATCATATGTTTGGCTCCTTGCAAGGCCATTTGACCAATCACCTGCTTTGTTAGCTTAGTATTTTGATTTATTAACTCTTGACATCTTTGCTCGAGTTTCTTCTTTTCCTCTTATTTTTTCAGAGATATATCTTCTAGATTTTGGTTGTGTTGTTTTAATCCTATGAGCTCTACCTCTTTCAACTTTAATTGGGACATTTCTTCAGAAATAGAGGTTGTATCTACTTCTACAGAGGGAACAATAGATTGAATTTTAACTCTTTCATATTTTTCCTGTAATTCTTTTTCTTTTGCTTCCAGCTTAGATTTTAGGTCCTTCTCACTTTCTACCAGAAGCTTAGCATCTTTGTCCCACTGCTTTTGGTTTTCTTCAAGCTTTAACAGCTTGGCTTTACAATCCGTCAATTCAATATTCAATTCTTCTTTATCCTTCTCAAAATCTGTCAATTTAGAATTTTGAATAAGCTGAATGGAAGGGATTTTCGGTTTCTTTTTCAGCACTTGAACCTCTTTCTCTTTTTCATCAAATAGCTTTTGAGTGATTGCTCCTTTGTATGACTTCCCATCCACCTTCAACAAATCATCCTGCAACTTTTTAATTTTGATTCAAGGGCCTTGTTCTCAACCTTTCCTTTCCTTAGGAGGTCCCAAGCACTCTTTTTATTTGACTCCAGCTTAGATACCTGCAATGTAGATTTGAGTCATCTTGTATATAAAATATCACCCGTTTCTCTATGAAAATGTATTATATCTGTGGTAGGGACATTTTCTAAGTTCACATTCACCTCTGATACCTTATTTCCAATATTCATGGCCAAACTTAGGGTATCTTTGGCATGTTCCTTTACAGTTTTCAATGTTACATCTGGCTTCGGAAACTATCTTACTTCCTCATATAATTTCACTGTCTCATCAAAAGTTTTGTCAGACTTTTCACTGTAGGAGTTCAACCATTCCTCCTTTGATGAATACTTATTTGCAGTTAATCTATCAAACACATATTCTTGAAGTACCAGACCAGTTGCTTTGGGATTTTCTTGTTTCTTTTTACCTTTCATACTGCTTTTCTTCACCTGCACCATCTGTCCTTCTTGTTCAGTTTTATGCTTCTTTGGTGTACTACCAGTGTTTGTTTCTTCAGTGTCCATGAATTCTAAATGCTCTCTCTTCTTTGAAGTTCCTGAAAAACTCATTAAGGATGAGATATTACCAGCAACTGCAACTATATTAGAAAGATCCATTAGAGGAGAATTGTTTCCAGGTAAGGAAGATACAGAGTCTTGTTCCATGCTGACATTATTTAGAGATTTGTCTTGATAATCTTTCCAATTAGCTACCTCCCTGAGTCCAGCTACTTCATTGTGTTCAAAAGTTTTATTGTTATTTTCATGTCTTCTTTTGGAAATTACTTGGTGTGGGTCATAGTTGATTGCAGTTCCCAAATAAAACCCCATGTTCTTGAGCAAATTATCAATTATGGGAAAAGCACCTCTACTTTTGACAACATATGGCCCTACCTCCTAGGGAAATTTCATATCCAAACTCTTCTTGAAGTTTAAGATGTGTTCCTCTTCCATTGTAAGATTTTGTCTAAGAAATTCCAAAGAGAAGATCCTGATTTTTCAGAGAGGATGGAATAATATAAGGCTGGTGCACAGATCCATATAATATTATAATGGTTTCAAATTCTGAAAGGAACCAGTCCCCTATCATTTTACTATGGGAAAGCCGCAATGTTTCCTTCATCTCAGTAAACACCCTGGGTAATCTTTCCTGAAAGAAAATACTATCAATTTCAGCAATCAAACCATTCCTAAACTTGCAATAATTCTGGGTCATTTCATTAGTGAGTACCAATTCAAGAAACTATAAGCTATCTTCATTGTGTGACAAGAACATTTTCAACAAAAAGAATTGGAATCTGAAAACTCTGGTATCGTGGAATTTGATTAACTGAGAATGAATGTTCTCAGCCAGGAACTCGTCAAATTTAAGGCAACAAGATTGAAAGGACTAACCTGGAATTTCATACTCAACTAGGCAAGTACATAAGACAAACAACAAACTCAATAGCGACTCTGTAACATAACCATTAGTATCTAACCCCAAAAATTGACTGGATAAGGTAATGCAAGACTGGGTTTCTTCATTGAACAGAACTAGGTCAATACGATAAGATAAACCTATAACCTCACTATCAGGGTTCAAACATGACTTTAAAAAGGATTCTTTACTCTCAGCTGTAGATTCATGGCATAAATGTATGATATTTTCTTCTTTGTATTCTTGGAATGAAGGAATAAAATATATTGGGACTGATAGGGATTTGCAGATAATAGAGGCCTAAACATGGAAAAGGACCCTAGACTTAGTGTTATTCATAATGACTCCTTGAGCAAGAGGAAAGTTATTTACACACCACTCGACAAATTCAACGCAATTAGGGGTCTGGTCGACAAAGAACAAGTAAAAGAAAGATTTAAAAACACCATGGGTATCACTACCCCAGTCCTTAAGAATTTTCAACTTATTCTTAGTTGTTTCAATTGTTTCATTCATTAAAATAGTATCAGAAATTTCAGCATTCTTCTCTTCAAAACGTTTCTCATCCTTCTGATAGGAAACCTCTAATTATTCATTATTTACCACTTCTACCATCTCTATCTCATCCATATTATCCATTTTTAGAAATACTTGGAAGGGTCCAGGGTTCCTACCTTGTCAATTAGCACGGTGTTCAGACTCGTCCACGCTGGCACTTTGCACACAGTTAGGGTTACCATCAATTTCATAGCTCAGAAAAAAAAACTTTCGAAACTCCACGTAGATGCTTTTTATAATTTTTTATGCTTCATAAGCATGGCACACCTCCCGTAATCTACACCATAGATTTAATTTTCTTCCAACTCTAAACCGTCTAAGTGAAAAATATCAACACCAATATTCAAGACTAACACCCTGCACAACTTGATTCAGCGGAATCAATATTAGCCCTCGATCTGCAACCTTCCTTCATCAGGACCGTCCAAATGTGGAAACTTTTAACATTTCACAAATCATTTCAGAACTGATTGATCAAGCAAATTCCATTCGCGGAATGCCCCTCATCCGTTAATCAAATCCTGAGCGCTATCAGAACCATTGATCAATGTGGCCCCTACCACTTTCCGTGGATTCAAATTGAACTTTCTCTGCGCTAGTTCAATCTACTGAATTACTCATTATCGTAGACCTATCTCCTCTTTCATCTTGTCCATCCAAACTTTCCACCTGTTAACTCATTCCACGAATTGGAAAACTTCTTTCACTCAAGCATGTTCAATACCTGGAATGCTTCATCATCTTTGATCTTACCTCTTATTAATCTCAGCCCTTCAAAATTGCACCCTTTTAATGGATTCCGCAAATCCAAAACCTCAGTTTATTCCTTGCATCTTTCAAACGCGGAACGATCCACAACCATAGATTGCATCCATCTTTTCATCCTATGACTTAAAATGAAATATCATGATAACCATTAACCCGAAGGGCTCTTCCACCAAAAGTTTCAAATATGACTATTTCCAAACTTTTCAATTGAGCAATCCACCATTTTCAATATAGTGCTAACAGATAATTCATGCTATAACTCTTATTGAGTAATAATTAGTCCCCGAGAGTTTGGCCATGTCTCTTCTCATGTGGATTTTCTCCATGAGATATCACATCCCATGGATTCTTGAGTCTTAGACAGTGAGATTTATCAGACCATGGTGAGATAACTTCCCTCAGATCTTGGTGGGTTGGGATTTGACCTGGTGGACCATCTTGGTTAGGCTCTTGTGGAGGTAGAAAGGTAGGTTTAAAGGGAATTTTCCTGTAAAATGGTTCATCAAATTAAAGTGATATATCATCACCCTATTATACCTGCCTTCACAGGTTATATAAACCAAGATTGCTTTCAATAACTGTTGCCACTTCTCCTCAAGCTAAGTGGATGGGATTCTTTTCTTCCATACCATGTTTTTGTGTTTGGGATTTAAGTAGGACCTGAATTCCATATCCTTAGTAATGGTGGTCTTGAACCATTTCTCCCTAGTCCTTGGGAGTTCTGCAACTTCTACTATTAGGGTTTCATCAACCTGGAACTCTTCCTTGACTATAAATGCCTTAGAGCCATCAAAAGAAAGAGAAAAGGCTTCTGCCACTTGCTGGTGGGAACCCTGGATTTTTTCACAGAACTTGTAACAGCTTACATCTCTAAAGAATTGGCATACTTCCGGATGTGACTCAAGATAGATAATGTCACCTAACTCCTGTCTGAGGGCAGGTCCTCCTCCTTTCTTCATCTTTGAATTGTGCTTCTAGTACCTAAAAAAATCAAAATTTGAATTCTATATATAGGATTAGCGCACTAGTTTCAAGGGTGGTCTGGAGCAGTGAGGATGCATGCAAATAAATGTGGAGTGTACTAAGGTGGTGCTGATTTTGAGGGGTTAATCAGTCGATTGTTACTTGAGCACAATGATGGTAAACTCTGGTGAGAACCACGAGATAGCCAGCACAACAATTATTTTTAACTGGGACTTGATGTTTCGTGGTGGTTCAACTGCAGTCGTGCGACAGATGGAGGGCATGATAGGGATTTGGTCTCTATCATTCACTTCAGATCAATAACAACATTTTATTCACCAGCTTATGATTTTCTGCAGTCCCCCAGTCTTTTCAGCAGTTAAGTGCTAGATCATGACGTGCCTCATGCTGACAGCGTTTGATTTCGATGGATAAGTTAAATGTTTTTCCTCTTTTGGCCTTTTTGGTGGTTAATGGAATCTTGGGTCTAATTTGCAAGTTGTCGAAAGCTAGGCTTTTCGGTGGCTAATGAACCGTTGGCACGTTCACCCAAGCCACCGAAAGCTTCATTTCCAAAATTTATCCAAAAATGTAGTTAATGAGCTTTTGGTGGCTAATGTCTTCTTGGACCAATTGCTAAGCTTCCAAAACCTGGTATTTTTGGTGGCTAATGAACTGTTGGTAAGTTCACCTAAGCCACTGAAATCCCCCTTTCCAAAATTTTATAAAACGAAGTCAACAAGATTTTGGTGGTTAACGCAGTCCTGAGTCCAAATCGTTAGCTACCGAAAGTTGGGATTTTCGGTGGCTAATGAGTTGTTGGTAAGTTCACCTAAGCCACCAAAAGCCCCCTTTCCAATATTTTAGAAAAACGACATCAACAGGCTTTCGGTGGTTAACATAGTCCTGAGTCCAAATCGTTAGATGCTAAAAGCTGGGCTTTTCAGTGGCTAATGAACTGTTGAAAAGTTCGCCTAAGACACCGAAAGCTAAACTTTCAAATTTTCTTGAAAAACAGAACACCAAGCATTCCAATTTTGTTAATCACCCAAACATCTTTCATAATATACCCTGAAATCTTCACTACTATGAAAAATAAATTGTCTAAGTTTGACCTATTGAAAATTAATTTATTTAGGAGATAACATATTGCTCCTACTCGGGGATGGGAACCTCCCTATGAGGTCCGAAGAACCCCAGACCAAAATTCCTTTCCTAAAGAAATAAGAATTTAAACCTATCTTCTACTGTTCTATTGGGCATGGAGTTTATTTTGTAAGCAAAAACAATCGACTAAATAATATTTTACAATAACAAGGCCTTAAAGCCTCAGATGAAATAGAGTTCAGAAATCGCCCATTTACTGGGCCATCAAACACCTCCTCTCCTTCCAGATTTTGCAATTTGAAGGTGTTGTTCTGCTGCACCTGAGCTATCACAAAAGGGCCTATCCATAGAGAGTCAAACTTTCCATGCTTTCCCTTGTCTTTCCTAACAGTATCCCATTTGAGGACCCAATGTCCAACCTAAAAGTTGTCTGCCTTTTCCCTTTTGTCAAAAATAATCTTGATCTTCTTTTGATGAGCTTCTGACCTTTCCATCACCTATTCCCTGACTTGTTGCAACTCCACCAAATCAAGCATCCTCCTCACCATGTCATTTGGTTCATCTTGTTCCTCCTGAAAGAATTTTGCAACTGGAAAAATCAGGTGAATGGGGAAAATGGCCTCAGTACCATAAACCAACTTGAAAGGAGAAGTCCCTATGGATCTCTTGCCAATCACTCTATCATCCCATAGAGCAAACTTTAGGTTAGAATCCCATCTTTTCTGATTATTCTCCAATAGTTTTCTGATGATCCTGACTAGGCTTTTATTGGATGACTCAGCAAGGCCATTTCCTTGAGGGTAATAGGAATTGAAATCCACCAATTGAATTCCCATTGACTCACACATGTTAACCAATTCCCCAGCTTTGAAAGATGGTGCATTATCAGTCACTAGCCTTACTGGGCAGCCAAACCTGATAAAGATGTTCTCATATAAAAACCTCATGATGACCTGGTGAGTGGCATTCCTTGTAGGGACTGCCTATATCCACATGGTGAAATAGTCTGTGGCTATTAGGATCCATTTGTGTTGACCACTTGATGAAGGATTAATTTCACATATGAAATCAAGACCCCACTGCTAGAAACGACCATTCACTACAATAGGTCTGAGGCGCAAGGATCTAAGCTACTACTTCCCTATGAATCTTTGGCACTTATCACAGGCTCTCACAAAGGTACACACATCAAAGAAAAGAACAAGCCAATAGTACCCAACACTCAGACTCTTGTGGGATGTGGTATTCTAGTAATGATGGCCTCCACATGTAATTGAATGAAACTGATGCATGACCTGAACTAACTCTTCTTTATCTAAGCATCTCATCAAAACACCAGACAGATCTTTCCAATACATCTTATTAGTTACACAAAATTTAACAAACTTAAGCTTAAGATTACGTGCCTGATTTAGAGTAAGTCCAGGGGGAACTTCTAAATTTTGGAGGAAATGAATAATACCTGAGTACCACTCACATGAGGACAAGTTCTCAGCTACTTGTTGACTGTCATTCTACTCCTGAACTGCCTCTACTGCTGCTTCTGTTGCTATCTCTATCTCCAGGTTAGCTGAAGTTATACAAATGAAATTCATTCCCAAAAGATCACAATTTTCTTTAGCCATGAGTTTAGCTAGACCTTGGCCTTTCACTAGCTTGGTGGGCTTTACTTCTATGTCAAACTCAATAAGCTTGGCAATCCATTTAGCTCTCTTTCCATCAATGTCAGGCTGGGTCAATACATCCTTTACAGCAGCTGAAGGGACATAGGCAAGGACCTTTGCATGTAGAATGTAAATCCTGAAGGATTTCAATGACTTGATGAGAGCATAAGCCTGCTTTTCAATAGGATCATACTTCAGTTCAGCGTTCCTCAATGTCTTGATAAAAAAAGGAAATAGGGTGATCAAGGCATTCATCATCTTTTTGTAACAGCACTGCTTCCACTGTGTCATAGGATGCAAAGGAGAAAATGGAGAGACCCTTGGTGTAGTCTGGACTAATCAGAGTGGGAGCTTCCATGATAGCCTTCTTGATGTCTTCAAAAGAGCTTCTTGCTTGCTATGTCCATTTGATTTCAGCCTCCTTCCTCAACATAGAGGTTATGTGCTTTACCAACTCAGAAAATTTTGGGATAAACCTTCTGACAAAATTTATCTTACCCAAAAATGACTGAATATCCCTTTTTGACCTAGGTATGAACAACTTCTAGATTGCTTCAACTCGAACAGGATCAATCTTCACACCTTCAGTTGAAACTATGTGACCTAGGATTTTTCCCTCACTAAGTGAAAATTGAGACTTCTTCGGGTTCAGTGATATCCCAAATTTTCTACATTTCAAAAACACCCTCCTCCAGTGCTGCAAATGCTCTTCATTGCTGTTGGAGTAAACAGTGAGGTCATCAAGATATATGAGAACAAATTTGTCTTTCAATCTCACAAAAGCTATGTCCATGGCTCTCTGAAAAGTGACCCCAGCATTCATCAGCCCAAAATGCATTTTGGCATACATGAAGGTGCCCCAGGGAGTGATAAACGCAGTTTTTTCTTGGTCAACAGGGTGCACAACAACTTGGTTGTATCCAAAGAAACGATCTAGGAATGACATGACACTAACCCCTGAGACTCTTTGCAACATATGTTCCATCTTGGGTAGTGGATAGTTATCTTTCTTGGAGCATTTGTTCAGGTTTCTAAAATCCACACATAACCTAATCTCCCCGTTCTTCTTCCTTACCACCACTAAATTTGCAATCCATTTGGAATACCGTAGGGGAATTATGATTTTGGATTTAAGGAGCTTTTGGATTTCTTTTTCAATCACATGCAGTAGGAGAGGACTGATGGATCTCAGCTTCTGTTTGAAAGGGACAGTTTCCTTCTCCAGGGTAATCCTATATTGGATGATACTAGTGTCATAGGTTTTCAGGTCACTGTATTCCCAGGAAAAGGTATCAGCAAACTCTTTCATCAGACTACAAAATTTTGAACTCTGATCAGCAGTCAACTCAGTGGATAGATTTATGGGTTTTGGATGACTTTGGCTACCTATTTTTTGCTCTTGGACAGCAGGATCTTTCTCCTTTTTGGCAGGTTTAAAAGGGACATCATTATGATCAAATAGCTCTTCCAGGGGTACCAGACCCCGAGGTATATAATTGCTTGGTAACTGAACAATGTTCTGATCACCTACTTTATATTTTAACTTGATCTTCTAGGATTCTTCCATATTTAGGTTTTCTTGATCAATATGCATATCAAAGAATTCATCTACTACCAAGAGGAATTTACTAAGCTCATCATCATTTTCAAAAACCTTCCAAAATTTTACATTATAGAGTAGGTGTTGTACAGGAATAAACACCTTATAACTGAAGGTCTGGGGTTACCAACATACTCTTAAAACTTGTAGGCAATCAACTTTAGAGTACAGAAAGGAAACAAGAAGATAGGATAGACTCACCCAATTCACGACGGTTGATCCTAGCTTTGTCCTCTTCCGCTATGCTTCTCCTCCAAAGCTTTCAGGGTTGTTTCTCCTTCACCTGTAAAGAGGAAATCCTCCAAGTGCAAGCTTATACATGTATATAGGACAGGTTAGATAAACAAGATATAGAGTGCTTAATCATAAATATTTATCAAACCATGATACATGAAAGACATTCAAAACACATTTGGAAGAAGGATTCTCTTTATTAACAATAGTGAATGAGTTAATATTACAACCCAACGCCTGAGACAAGGACTCCTCTGCAACCAAAGGATTCTGATCTTCGCTGCTCCAAATACTTCTGAATAGACACCACCAGCATAACTTTTCTCTCCAAGTATGATTGATTAATACCCTCCCCAAGGCCTTTATTTATACTTAGTGAAATAAGGTAGTTTCGAGGGTTGAGGAGGTTGAGGCAGTTAAGATGGTTATAGTTAAGGGCGTAACAAATCTCAAATAATCGCAATTTATTATTTTTAATGTCAAAGGAAAGTGTACATGGTTATTGATACTGGCAACCCGCGTATGATACACGAGTTTCTCTAAGGGAAGCCCGCGTACAGATCTGTATGCAGGTTGCAATTACAAATACTTGCGTACAGCACGCGACATGCTGTAGGAAAAGGTCATGTATGTACGTGGGTTGTATATAGGAAAAGGCGCGTACAGCAATTAACATATTCATAGGTAAAAATAGCAAGCTGGATGGATAATGAATGTATTTCATAACATGCCCATCTATAGTGTTTTAGGCAACCTTCAATCCATAAATGTCCTTTTGTGTGCCAACATAGGAAATGTCGGCACTCTGATGGAGAAGTGCCATTTGAGTGGATAACAGTAGGGATGGCTTGTACTTAACTTGGATATCATAGCTCATCTTAGGAGGTAAAGGGGGAACAAACAGACTT
Source organism: Pseudotsuga menziesii (assembly GCA_001517045.1). Lineage (NCBI taxonomy): Eukaryota > Viridiplantae > Streptophyta > Pinopsida > Pinales > Pinaceae > Pseudotsuga > Pseudotsuga menziesii. Next base: position 228,938 of record LPNX010872279.1, on the reverse strand, counting down.
GCAGAGACAGCAAGGAAATCAACCAGATGGTTCATAGCTCTAGGTATGTATGAGAGTTCAAAAAACATGAAATAGTCCCTGAGTTTCCATACCTCATCTTTGTATGCCTTCAACCTGACATTCTTTGCTTGAAAAATATTGTTCACTTGCTTTATGATGATATCTACATCTCCAAAGATCATCATGCACATGATTCCCATTTCTTTGGTAGCCTTCACTCCCAACAGCAACGCCTCATATTCTTCTATGTTGTTAGTAGTCTTGAAATCCAGCTTATAAGACAAATGTATAATCTCCTTTGAAGGAGAAATCGGGACTATTCCTACACCTGCTGAGGCTTGAGTATTGGACCCATCAAAAAACATGCTCTAGACAGAGGTGGTTACCTCCTCGGGTGGCTGATAGGTAGGCTTTGTGAGCTATATGGATGTTGGCTGGGAATCAACTATCTGCAAGATGCATGCCCCAAATTCTGTATCTACCGCATATATGGGATGGTTTATAGAGTTCTTGGCATTACTGGTGATGTAGGTGAACTGGTTCTCCCTGTAGAGTCTCTTGGTCTCCCCTCCAAACATTGGGATTGTAGCATATGTAAGGTCCATCTGAAGGGTACCACCCAGCCTTTTACTCCATGAGCGAGACAAAAGGAGGCCAAACTTAGGTGGGATATCAACCACCACTATGTCCATCACTATACTTTTTGAAGGCAGCAGGGAGAATTTTATGACCAGGTCTTTGATGAGGCCCACGCATTTGACCTTCCTAGAGTCAAATGAGAACAAATCATGGTAGGGTTTTGTAATGTTGATGCCAACCTCATCCATCACTGCTTTTGGCATTAGGTTATGGGAAGCTCCTGAGTCCAGTAAATAGTTATGAAGGATTTTATCATGGATATTCAGAGATATGTAGAAAGCCGGGAAAGACTCATCCAGCTCCTCAATAATAGGACCTAGGATTATTGTGGGCTTATCATCTTGCAAGTTCACAAAATCAGCATCTATGGGTGTCTTTGGCTGAAGGGATTTCAGTATGGATGATTTAAAGGAGTTATTCTTCATCAGTTCTATCAATGGAAAATGGATTTTCAATCTCTGGAGTTCTGACTCAAGATTGAAAGAATAGCACAGCTTGTCAGAAGGCCTTACCTCATGTGCTAGAGCTTTGATCTGAATAGAATCAGGAGCTGAGGGTTGTAGTGGCCTTTACTGCTGTTTTGGTGGAACAGACATCTTCTTTGCAAGAGCAGCAATCTTCCCATATTGAGGAGCGGGATGCTTTGTAGGGGAAGGAGTCTTCTTCATAGGAGCAATGATTCTGGATCTCAAATTATAACCTTATTGATCATCTTCTTGATACATAAATTATTCCATGATCTGTTCATTCATGAGGGCTTCCTCATAGTCTGCTTGTGTCAGGAAGGAGAGATCTACTTCATCCTTCATACAGTTGATATTGTATTTTACCTCTCCTTCGTATTCAATGAACTCTAGTTCTTCTTCTAGTACAGCATTCTGAAAAGGAGCTCTGATTCTTCGATCCTTAGCTTGAATCCTATCCCTTTACATGATCTAAATTGGTTGGTTGTTTCTTCTGTAAGGGAAAAAATTAGGGTTTTTGTTAGCAAAATCATTTGGCCCTCTACCCCTCACAGGTATTTTCCCTCAATCTTTAAGCCTAGACATTTCAGTTGTTAGACTATCCAACATTTTTCCATTTTCTCCATTTTCTTCTCTGATAACGAAGCCCCTACAGGATCTGAGGGTTGCTTCTTCCTGTCAATTTTTCCTTTAACCTTCTGAGATGCAATGATATTGGACTCAACTTCAAGGGTAGCATCTTGCATGAGTGACAGAGAAGCTGATATTCTTTCTCTGAGAAGAAGACAGAATTCTAAATCAAAGGCATTGGCATAGGTGATTTTGGCTGAAGTGTCAGTTGGCTTGATCTCAGCAGGGATCTTGATGAACATATTGTTAAATCTTTTGGTGAAGTTAGAAACAGACTCACCATTCTCTCTCTTCAAATTGATAAATTCAGTGATATAGTAAAGGTGGTCTCTTCTTTCTCCCTAATGCTTTAAAAATATGTCATCTAGTGTAGAAATTCTAAAGCCTTGATTGCATAAGGAATTTCATAAACAGGCTAAGGATCTAGGCACACAATTAACCTCACAGAAAA
>LPNX010872279.1:148681-226713 GCA_001517045.1 Pseudotsuga menziesii | reverse complement strand
AGAAGAAGAAGAATTAATGAACACACATTAATGAATGATCAATAAATGATAATTGATATTATTACATAGGTAATACATCCTTATAAAGTAAAAAGGAGTTGCTAGAAGACAACTCAAGCTAGCTCATAAAGCAGGATTACTAATTATGATAAACCACGTAGTTGACTAAAGCACTTTCCCAATCTATCAAGCACCTCACGAATTAGCAATAGCATGTGTGAGTGATGATGAGTGAAGGAAAGACTTTCTAATCCTAGAATATGGAGAGAAAATAATGGTGGATGGGTTGGCAACAAAAGCTGCCAGTTTCCTAGTTGACTAGATTTACCTTATCCATAGAAAAGCAGGATAAAGCAGAATCTGCTGTAAAGTGCAGTTACCAATTTTGGATGGCCATAAAGTGGTCAAGATCAACCCAGAATCAGAAATAAATGATTCCCAGGATATAGATGGCAAGTGTTGACTCTAAGGTGCAAGTGGATGCCAACTATCTAAGCTAGTGGGTAGGAAATTAATCAAATAATGATTCATTATTTTATGAGTAGGTTTATTATATTCCAACATCTAGGGCTTCAATGCCTGCTATTGATCCAGCAGGCAACTCTTTGAACCATTTCCTATCCTAAACATCTAAAATTTGTATAAAAACCCTAGTCCACACATCGTCTTGTTCAATGTTTATATTCTCAACATAACTGTAGAAGGCCTCTAAGTGTTCTTCAGCTGTGAAATCTCCCTCCCCAGTAAACTTAGGCATGTATTTGAGATAATATCCAGTAGAAATAGAAGAGAGGGGGTTAGGCAAATTCAAAGGGGCGTATCTGTCAACAAGGATCCTTTCCATTTTGGTTATAGGGGCAGCCATATTTGATGTGGGTATGGAAAGGACAGAAAGAGATACTGCTGGTGTGGGTGGTAGCTGAGAGATTATTCGGGATGGATTTATCTCAGTGGAGTCGCCAGGGATTGGATCTACACAAGAAGCGGTACTTGAAGATTCCTCAACCCTAAAATTTTCTTATTCAATTATAAATTCCTGAGAATTATATGTCTCAGCAGAAGGAGATTGAAATGGAGGTCTATTTGATATAACAGCAGAAATACCTCTTGAAATACCTAATGTAGCTTCCCTTGCAGATATGGAGGTCTGTTTTAGTGAATCCCTAGCTCTTCTTAGAATCTCTTCTGGATCTGAAACAGGTGTTACTGGTGGCCCTGGAGGGTTTGCTCTGGTACTTGGTCTTCTTGAAGCCACCTTATTCCAATGGAGTCACCAGATAGATGATTGCAACCAAAATAGTGTCCAGACTTTGTTTATCGTCAAAGTAGGATCTATGTCGTCTCCCAGGGAAGTTGAGCTTCAATCTCCTCTCCCCAGCAACGGCGCCAATTTGTTATCACTCCAGGAAACTCCTCTAGGTTGCAGCTCGAGGATGCATGGTAACTTAAATGTTTTTAATGGTTTTTCTAAATGGATCAAGTCAAATGACCTACTAGACCTCACTCTCCCAAGACATGCATAAAACTCAATCAAAAGATAAGGCTTCTAACCACCAGTGTTCAGAGGGTTGATAATAAGGTGAATAAATGGAGAACTTACTATGACAGCAAATTCATACATAAAACAATCACATATGAATGGCTAATCATAACAAGGAAGAATACTTGCAATTCAACTCATCAACACATAGATAGGATGACAGCTATCTGGAATTAGATAAAAATAATAAACCTGAATCAGACATTCAAGCGCAAGTACAGAACAAAAAAGATATGGAAGCTGAACATATAATGGCAAAAGAGCTTATATTAAATGATCAATAACATGAGAATCTTGATAGAAATAAGGGTCTAAAAGTCTCTGAAATCAAACCTCTGCTTCAAAATAAGTCTTAGGCTTTATAGCCTTTACAAAAATATTCAGGTCCTGAAAAGTTGGATCTGATTTACTAAAAATAGATAACATAAATGTTTTGCAAAAATTTAGGTCAAAAACCCTAATTTAAGTGCTAATCTATCTAACTCTAACACTTTGTTCACTCATTGAACTCTTTGATAACTATAGTGATCACTGAAGTAGAGATATAACCTATTATCTGACAGATAAGCCACGGTTTGTAAAAACAGGTAGGGTTTGTGACCCATTTCTCCTTGATCGCACCTTCAAAACTGGAACAGACCTCCTCCACTGGTGCTTTTCATCAATATTCGGCTTCATAATTCACCCTTGAGGTGTTTGTATCCACCAAAACTGCTTTTGTGTGTAAACATATCTTTCTGCACCCTTTTGTTCTTTAGGTGGTTAAGGAAGCAGAATCCTGGGTCTATTAGCTACTGAAAACTCTACTTTCGATGGCTAATGAAAATTTGTTGTGTTCGCCTAAGCCACCAAAAGCTTTGTTTTCTGCAAAATTTTATTAGCCTTTAATCAGCCTTTTACACTTTACTCCTATCCTTCTGGTACTTCTTCAACTTGCATAAGATTTGGAATATCAGCAATATAATGGGCTACCTCCGGATTCTGAAAGCTAATAGTTGCCTCTGCCAGGGTTTCCAGTGCAAGGTGGGTTCTAGGGTTTGGGTTGGAATTCTTCATCTGCAACCTCAATAGTCTGATCATCCTGTAATTCCTAGTGTTGTCCTTCATAAATCTTAGATTCCTTTTTTGCAGCAAGAAATACATCCCTTTCATTTCTAGCAGAGAATTATGCAATTGAGTATTTTTCTTGGTTAATATTGCATTAGTTCTTTTTATCTCTCTCTTTAAGATCTCCATTTCATGTATTTTCCCTAACAGGTGGTTGATTCTCTGAGACCTAGGTTTTCTTGAGGAGGTCTCTGCCATTGGTTCCTCTTGACCTTCCCTTAGTGTTGGTGAAGGAAACTCTTCATGTTCTGCTCCAACCTGCTCTGTTAGGTCAACTTCTTGCTCATTTTCTTCTTTTGAGTCTGAGTAGGGTAGGTTAATTATATTTCCACTTTGTGTTGGGGCATCCTTCTCCTTTCCACTGAAATCCATATTTATTTTGGCTTGGTTGGTTTTAGAAGTTGGAGAAGGTTGATCCACTGTCACTGGTGAGATAGCCCTCCTCTTCCTCTTTCCACTCCTGGGAGTGGTGGATTTATTTGAAGGGGACTTTCCTTTGTCTTTTGGCTATAAGCTTGTTTCAAACTCATTCCAGAATAAGAAATATGTCCATGCTATGTTTCTTGTTTGCAAAAATTATTGGACAATGAGCTTTATCAGACCATGGTGAGATAACCTTCCTGAGATCTTGGTGGGTTGGGCTTTGACCTGGTGGGCCATCTTGGTTAGGCTATTGTGGAGGTAGAAAGGTAGGTTTAAAGGGCATCTTCCTGTAAAATGGTTCATCAAATTAAAGTGATATATCATCACCCTGTTATACCTACCTTCACAGGTTATATAAACCAAGATTGCTTTCAATAACTGCTGCCACTTCTCCTCAAGCTAGGTGGATGGGATGCTTTTCTTCCATACCATGTTTTTCTGTTCAGGATTTAAGTAGGACCTTAATTCCACATCCTTAGTAATGGTGGTCTTGAACCATTTCTCCCCAGTCCTTGGGAGTTCTACAACTTCTGCTATTAGGGGTTCATCAACCTGGAACTCTTCCTTGCCTATCAATGCCTTAGAGCCATAAAAAGAAAGCGCAAAGGCTTCTACCACTTGCTGGTGGGAACCTTGGATTTTCTCACATGACCTGTAACGGCCTGCATCTCTGAAGAATTGGCATACTTCTGGATGTGACTCAAGATAGCTACTGTCACCTACCTCCTCTCTGAGGGCAGGTCCTCCTCCTTTCTTCATCTCTAAACTATGCTTCTAGTACCTGCAAAAATAAAAATTCGAATTATGTAAATGGGATTAGCGCGCTGGTTTCAGGGGTGGTCTAGAGGAGTGAGGATGCATGAAAATAAATGTGAGTGTACTGAGGATATGGTGCTGATTTCGAGGGGTTAATTAGTCAATTGGTACTTAAGCACAATGATGGTAAACTCTGGTGAGAACCACGAGATAGCCAGCATAGCAATTATTTTTAACTGGGACTTGATGTTTTGTGGTGGTTCAACTACAGTCGTGGGACAGATGGAGGGAAATCTAGGGTTTCGGTCTCTGTCAGTCACTTCAGATCAATAACGACCTTTTATTCACCAACTTATGATTTTCTGCAGTCCCCCAGTCTTTTCGGTGGTTAAGTGCTAGATCATGATGTACCTCATGCTGATAGCATTTGATTTTGATGGATAAGCTAACATTTTTTCCTCTTTTGGCCTTCTCGATGGTTAAGGGAATAATGGGTCTAATTTGCAAGCTGCCGAAAGCTAGGATTTTCAGTGACTAATGAACCATTGGCACATTTTTCCAAGCCACCGAAAGCTTCCTTTCCAAAATTTATCCAAAAATGTAGTTAATGAGATTTCGGTGGTTAATGTCTTCTTGGACCAATTGCTAAGCTAGTGAAACCTGGGCTTTTCAGTGGCTAATGAACTGTTGGTAAGTTCTCCTAAGCCACCGAAATCCCCCTTTCCAAAATTTTATAAAAACGACGTCAACAGGATTTCGGTGGTTAACGTAGTCCTGAGTCCAAATCGTTAGCTGGAGAAAGCTAGGATTTTCGGTGGCTAATGAACTGTTGGTAATTTCTCCTAAGACACCGAAAGCCCCCTTTCCAAAATTTTATAAAAATGACGTCAACGAGCTTTCAGTGGTTAACACGGTCCTGAGTCTAAATCGTTAGCTACCAAAAGCTAGGCTTTTCGATGGCTAATGAACTGTTGAAAAGTTCGCCTAAGCCACCGAAAGCTAAACTTTCAAATTTTCTTGAAAAACAGAACATCAGGCATTCCAATTTTGTTAATCGCCCAAACATCTTTCATAATATACCCTGAAATATTCACTACTACAAAAAATAAATTGTATGAGTTTGACCTATTGAAAATTTATTTATTTAGGAGATAACACCCTAAGTCACCAAGGTGATTTTATTTTTTTCATCAAAATTGGAGAGTGAGACATCCAAAATGTGAGGGATATCATACTGACTCAACCATGCCAATCTTCTCTCCTGTAACCTCATCATCTAACCTTGGCGGGCATTTTACTTGGATAGTGCAAATGAAGGTGAGAGGCACTTTTGGTAGATTGATATCTTTCTCCTCAGAGACTCTTTGGGAAATATGAAACCATGGTTGGATGCACCAACCAACATAATAGATCCTGTCACTTTCATATAATTTTTCTCATCATCCTATGAGAGTTGGCGCGCATTTTCTTGAGGCCACTTAGGCATATTTTACCAATAATTCCATACTTAGACAATTTGTCCAAAACCTGAGTTGGATTTTTCATTTCACCCAAAACCTAAACTAATGCTACTAGATGATGTATTACGCCTTACTAAGCACACCTATGCTAATTCACTTCTAGACTCATCTTCATTTTCCCTAGGTGGGCATTTCACTAAACTTTGGTGTAAGACGGCCTGAAACCCTGTTTTGGCAGATCCAGATCTTCTTCCTCAAGAATTATCAAAACAATGTGAGAACATGGTCAGGTAGAAAAAACATACACCTACAGGATGACCATGTGGTGCGGTCATTTTCTTCAACCCACAAATTATGGCAGGCATTTCCCTAGAGCAATTCTGACTAGTTTGACCAAAAATCCTTCTTTTGGGAGACATGTATCTTCTTCTTCAAGGAGTTTTTCTGAGAATCGGGGCCATGGTCGGATAGATACTTCAACAAGATATGGGATGGCAGATCATGGCGGGCATTTTATTCTTCTTATGAATTATGGTGTTCATTTTCATAAGGCAGCTGCTTTAGGGCAGTTTTTCAGCACTTAGTCAAAATCCCCAAATTATCATACCGTTACCAACTACTACCAGAATGTAGCAATGACATCATGAGACATTAGGACACCAACATGTGTTTTTAAATCTCATCACACATGCCATATCAACACTTATTTTGTCATTAATGACCTCCTTTGACATCAATGACAACCATACTCAATAGTGTCTTCGTGCTAATAAAATTCATAGGGTGACATACATATGTTCCTTGTTGTGTTAAAAAATCAGACCTCTGTTCACTTACAGATTTTGTCAAACACTTCATAAACCATCAATATCAGGCCTCAACAGTAAACCACAATCAAGCACATTAATTAACCATTCAATGGAACTATCCTGTAGGCTGATATACTGTTTATAAAGCACATTTAGCAACGAAAAAACATAAATAGCAGCAGACTGTAACACACATTTTAAGACACAGTATTTTGGTCAACTTTGACCCTGGAAAAACCCCACACCTTGGGGAAAACCAGCAAGAGATTAATTTTATTGTGAAGCTTCAGAAGAAGGTTTTACATGGAAATGTACAGCACTAAATGTTCAGCATTAATTACACAGTACTTACAAGTACCACAGTCCACCATTCACAAGATAGTGCTCTTCTGTAAAAGCTAATGTCCACGACCTTCTCTGTCTTCTGTCTCAGCAAGCTACCATGATTTCAGTACACCCACTGCTTCAGCAATGCTGCTGTCATGTAAAGGTATACTGTACAATCTCTTTCAGCAGCAAAAACTCCAGTTTCAGCACTAAATCTTCAACCTTGGTAACTGTGCCAACAAATGACAGTATGGACACCACTCTACAGCAGTACGGCCACCTTCAACAGCAGCTGTATGATCTGTATCAATGTCTGATTTTTCTTGGGAAGCGTGCTCACTTTCTACCTTCAAAAGTGCGCCCCTTTCAGTGCTGTACAAACTGCATTTAACTTGGCAGTCATTCTAGAAGTGGATGCCCCTCTTTTCATCTGAAAAATGCACCCTTCTTCTCTTCTATCTCTCCTCCACTGCTCCAAAATACCTCTCTTGAAATTTGCGCCCAGAAGGAAATAGCTCTCTCCTCTTGGAAATCGTGCCTCTTTCTTTTTTCACCAAAACTCTCTTTTGGATATTGTGCCAAATGAAGTCTCATGCACTTTATTTACCCTATTAGGGTTATTCTCATGACTTTTCACCTTCAACGGACGAGATTAGATCTTGGCCAAGAGATCTATGGCTGGGATCTAATCTTTCACTCACTTAAATCTCCTAAGTGAACTTTACAACAAATTTTTCTTTTTGAAAAGTCACATCACCCTAAATATTTAAAAGTACACTTTATGACTTAAAGTCACTTTAAAAACATAATAAAGTGAAACTCACTTTTAAATCATAAAGTCACATCAAAAAAGGTACTTTAATAAAAAACACATTACTAAAGTCACTTTAAGAATATAAATGAGACTCCAATTTAATGACCCCTGCACCTAGGCACCTGATGCAGGAGTGCCACCGAGCTATCAAAAACTAACATGTTGAAGTGGTTATCCACCCATGCTTTCAGTTTTCCTTATGATGGTCACATGTGCAAGATATCAATCTGTCAAAGTAAGAAAAATATTGTTTTGCATATTCAGAAATTTGGCTAAGTATTGACCAATATTCCAACAATACATAAATAATTTGGCATACCTTGACGATTTCTATTATATTCCAAATTCCATAGGTGAGGTGTCATTCTTCGTGGTATTTTTCCATTCTCTTCTTTACCATTGAATTTTGCTTTGTCTGTAGTTCGACAACTATGGTTCTTAGGCAGAAAGTGCATATACTCATTAAACACTTCATTTGCTAAACTCCTTGAACGACGAGATTTTATCCTAGGACCGCAAGCAAGACATGCAAATTTACCCTTTGTTTGAAGACCTACAAGATATATGAATTAGTGTAGCGAAATAGAATTACAATTTAAAATAATGCATGATATTTTCAATAGATTTATATAATATTAAAGAACAAAAGAAAGTAACAATATACCACAAAAATGTGTTAACCCAAGAGTATCATGAATTGTCCATCCAAGTAATCCATGGAATTGAAATCGTCTTTGCCCTATTGGTCTAGAGATGTCATACATAGTGACGCCAACCCATAACTTCAACAACTCATCAATAAGAGGCTCAATATATACGTTCATATCTTTAACCTGGTACTTACCTTATTGGTCCAACATACATGATTAATTATATTTAGCTATATGTTGTTATATATAAAAGACATAATTATCATGCACAAAACAAAGAAATGAAATATTTAGTGATCAGACTTTCAAGTAAAAAAATACAAATTAATTAAATACCTGGAACAATCATTGCCAACATTGTGTGCTCTCTCTTGACCGACATCCAAGGATGAAAGTTATTGTTTATAACAAAAACAAGCCACACTGAGTAGGTAGAACGAAGCTCTCCAAATGGATTGACACCATCAACTACCAACGAAAGTTTAACATTATGAGGTTCTTCTTTGAAAATTGGCCATTTTTCTTTGATGCACCTAAATGCAAACCCATCTGTAGGCATTCAAAGAACATCATCTTGACTTCTGTTCTTTTCATGGTAATCCATAAACTGTACTATACTTTGACACCTGAACAACCGCTGGAGACGTCGAATTATTGGAATATAACGAAGAACTTTGTGAGGCACATTTTTTGTCACTTTATCGGTACGATACCTACTTGTTTGACATTGTGGGCATTCATTTTCTAATGCAAATTGTCCATAGTGTATGATATGATCATTAGGACATCCATCAATAGCTCGATACTCCATTCCAAATTCGTTCATAATCACATATATCTCTTGATATGTGCATGGTAAAATATTTAATGTTGGTAATAGAAATTCACCTAACAATCTACAAAATTCAAAAGAATAAGTCAATGTAAACAATATTAATCATCAATATCACATCCATACTTTACAAATTAGATAACAAATGCAATATAGGAAAAAATTCAACCGTTTATGTACATGTGAACATGCAGAGATAAATAATTAACAAATTACATACCTTAGTATCTGTGTGAGACAGGTGTTTGATAAACCATTCAAAACCTTCAAGTTCACTAACAACAATATAGCAGATAGAAGATTTGTTTTTGAGCCTTCATAAAGAGGTTGACGTGCCTTCTCAAGTAGAGCATCAACATCATGACTATCATCCTGGTTGTCCTCATCCATTGGAGAAAATGTGTCTTGGATCAATCTATGTATCTCATCTTCCTGATTTGTATCACAAACATTATCTCCATCCATATCATCATTAAGAACTTAATCAGCTTCAATATTCTGATCTAGATGTTCATCACCCTGTAAATGAGTATTTATTCTAGTACTTGGAAAATAACTCTCTGGAAGGGGACATTTTGGGGGAATTGTCTATATATTTACAAACAACGTAGTAAAATTAGAGTGTATAGAACATATAATAAAATGATAAGACATTTTATTTAAATTCATGACATGATGACTATTATAGAGAATACATTAAAAATTGAATAACCTCTTACCAAGGGACGATATTCATACCCCCCTTCGGCGTGCCCCTTCTCCCTACAATGTCTTTCAGTTGTCGTTATTAAAATTCTTCTTCTTTGCAAGCCCCTACAATCAGAGCAAGGACAATAACATTTTCCATCTCCCTTGCCTCTAATGCCGCTCTAAATAGAGCAAGCTTCCTTGCATTTTCATTCATAGTGAAAAATCCTTGTAGTGACAAGTAATTGTCTTACCTACACTATACCAAACAGTAACTTGTCAAATACATTAGATATAAGTATATTTCTAAATGCAGTATATTATATACCACTTTCTATAAAGAAAAACATGAAAACTGTGATGAATAGGATTGGCATTAATGACAACATTAATGACAATCATTTTGGAAAAATATGGTAATTTGGTGAAAAACAGGAAAATGACTAAGTGTTGGAAAAATGGCTCAGGTAGCCTTAAGAAAATTCTCGCCACAAATTGTGTGTTGAAGAAAATGCATGCACCATATGGGGGTCTTGTAGTTTGATATTTTTCCTACCTGACCATGTCTTCAGATTGTCTTGGAAGTAGCAGAGGAAGAAGTTATGAACCTACAAAAACAGTGTTTTGGGTAGATTGGACCAGACTAAGAAAATTGTCTAGTGCTGGAAAAATTGGCTCATGTGGCCTTGGGAAAATGCTCGTCGTACCTTATAGGTGTATGATAAAAATTATCTGAAGTTGTCATCCTATAGCTTGTTGAAGAGGCTATCTCACCATGGTCTCAATTTTAAAGAATATGTTTGATGACAAAAATAATGGTCTGCCAAAACAGAGTTTTGGGTTGTTTTTCACTATTCGAGTACTGAAAAAACTGCCTCAGTGGCCTCAAGGAAATGCCCGCCCTATCTCATAGGATGATGAGAAAAATAATATGAAAGTGTTAGGCTATAGCTTGTTGATGGGTGCATCTAACCATGGTCTCAGTTATCCTGTGGAGTGTTTTATGACAAAGATAAAAATCTGCCAAATGTAAGAAAAATATTATTTTGCATTTTAAGAACACAAGAAAATTGGTTGTGTTAGATTCAGGAAATTGAAAAGGCATTTTGAAATGCCCGCAAGGAGGGTTTATTTTGATGATAAAATTCATCAGGTAGCATAGGCATGTTCCTTGGTGAACTGACTATCCACCCACACCTTCAGGTTGTCTTATCATGGTCTCATATGCAAAATATCAATCTGCCAAAAATAGGAAAGATAATATTTTGCATAGTGAGAACAAAAGAAAATTGACCGAGTGTTAAAAACAGAAGTGTGAGAAGTCCGTTCGAAATGCCCGCTAAGGGCTGTCTTTGTGCAAGTAAATTTATCAAATACAATGGATCCATTCTTTGGTAAGTTGTTCATCTGCTCATGACTTCAGGTCTCCATAGAGTGTTCACACATGTGAAATAAGAGTCTGCCAAAATGGGAAGAAATATGTTTTGATGTTCAAAAGAGGTTGAGAAGCTATTTTGAAATGTTTGCCAGAGGTTGTGTGTGTGTCAACATATTTATCTTGTGATATGGTCTTGTTCATTGTTGAAATGGCTATCTAGCCATGTTTGTAGGTTTCCTTATGGTGATCACATGAGGGATAAATCAATCTGCCAAAGTAGAAGAAAAATTGTTTTTACAAGTTAAAAACAATTTTGTCTAAGTGTTAAATTAAATGGTTTGGAAGCCTATATGTTGATGTGGACATTACTGAAGACAAGGTAATAATGGTGTATGGACAGAGTTGAGACAGGGCTGCAGTATGTTGAATGACTTATTGAGTACAGAATGAATACTTGTTGACTGATATTTTTTATGTGTGGGCATGTGGCAAACTTTGGAAGAGTCTGGGGTATCAATTGTAATTTGTAATCTGAAATTTGTATAGGGAGGTTGGGTGGAGCTAGGGAAAGACTTATTGGTCTTTTGACAAGTTGAAGCTTGTTTGGATGTTGTAGCATCCCAGTCAGTTGTAGCCGATTGAACCATTTTGGTGGGTGGTGGAACCTTATGGGTTGTAGCCTATATTGGAGATTGAAGTCTCCACTTATATAAATATTACAAAACTATATCTTGTGTCCCTTATGCAATGTCTTGATAGTGACGTGTTTAATTGATGAATGGCATGTGCCTAGTTGATATTGTTCTTTGATAAATATGTTGTTGAGGCAATTTTGAAATAATGATATAAGATTGGTAGAAAAAGTTGAAATTGAGTTGAAGCCTTAGCTCACTGATTCACCCCCCCCCCCTCTCAGTGAGCATTGTGTCTAACAGACTGAAGTTTTCATTGATGCCAGCAAGTGTTGTGCAATGGCCTTTGATTTACTCACAAGGAGACCTTGATAGTTTGGGCATTGGAACACTAGGTGGCCCAAATGGTCCAAATGAAAGTTGTCCGTCTACTTGGAAATCGATTAACTCTGTTTCAACGAACAATAGCTTAGTGGAGCATCAGGTCTATAAAAAAAATGAATTGGCTAGAGTCATTGTTGACTGGACCCTCTTGTTGCAATTACTTTGGTTTAAATAAAAGGAGGGAGTTGCAGGGTTGTTAAATTTGTTCATAAGGTACATGACCCAAAGAATACAACTATTATTTTGAGCCTCAATGTTAGTTTGTATCCCCCAAAAAAGGATGCATGCTTACCTTTTATGAATTTATAGCCACATGATTGCTGTAGAGTATGATTGATCTCTCTAGTTTTGGATATGGTTGATAAAGAAATATGGGCTCAATCCACGCTCAATCAATCTCAACTATAGAAAATGTGTCGAAAATGCATGAGTCACGAGGTACAACAGACAGACGATTCCATGCACATTCTCACATTACGCTTTCAAGGATGGAAGGATTGAGTTTTTAGCCTGGAGACTCCACAGACACTTTGTGTGATTGTCAGAAAGAGATTGGGAGGTAGCTAATGCAGCTTGTTGATCGTTTTTATAAATAAAACACTTCTTTCAGACAGGGTACCCCTTCACCCAGACCCAACAGATTTGTAACACAAAATAAAATTTTAAATCTGAGTAGAGTTGTGAAGCTTCAGCAAAACGAGAATCCTACTCTAAATCAGCAAGGATAATTATTAATGCCATTATAACTTGACCCGCACATAAACAGCAAAGAGTCGTTGAAAGTCGAGATTGGTTTTGCGGGTGTGCAAAGATAGCCATATATCGTCGATATAGAGACGAAAGTTCATTGAAAATTAAAAACGTCGATATTGCCACGGTTTTTCCGCCATGATAAAAAAAATGAAGTATTAATTCACGAATGTGTAAAACATGGAAGTATTTCGTGGAAAATCCCACCCAAATGTATTAGTGATATAATAAGTCATATGATGTACCTACTTGATGGCTTGCTCGCAGAGATGATGAAGACCTAGCAGAGGACTAGGCCTACATCTAGCATGAAAAAGGGATGGCACTGTAGATGAAGACCTAGAAGAGGACTAGGCATGCATCCAACATGAAAAAGGGTTGGCATTGTAGATGAATACTTGGCAGAGGGCTAGGCCTACATCCATCATGAAAAAGGGCTAGCACTGTATATGAATACCTGGAGAGGGCTAGGCCTAGATCCAGCATGAAAAAGGGCTGACACTATAGATGAAGACCTGGCAGAGGGCTAGGCCTACATCCAGCATGAAAAAGGGCTGACACTGTAGATGAAGACCTGGCAGAGGACTAGGCCTACATCCAGCATGAAAAAGGGTTGGCACTGTAGATGAAGACCTTGCAGAGGACTAGGCCTACATCCAGCATGAAAAAGGGTTGGCACTGTAGATGAAGACCTTGCAGAGGACTAGGCCTACATCCAGCATGAAAAAGGGGTGGCACTGTAGAAACTTGTGATGACAGATAGTATAGGACGATGATCAAATTATAAGAAGATGATGACAGTAGCCATGATGAAAACTCTATGACTCCTTGATGATGACGATGCGATGAAGACCTGACCAGTTTTGTTGATGACTATGTAGAGAGAGAATACCTTCCTAGTTAAGAGGGAGTGTTGATGTATTTGTAAATTCGAAAGATATTCGGATGTATATTATCATTGTATGTTGTTGTACCCCCATTAGGGATGTGTGTTACCCCTTTACGGGATGTCTAAATTGTGTCTAGACCTTGAGGTACAACCTCCATTGTAAGTCGGGGCAATAGTCCCCAGTTTAACATCATGTAATATGTAATTGTGGTCTCTCTAGGAGAAGTGGGCCCCATGTGAGATGACATGTAGGCTCGAGTCTTATATTTGGTCAATGAATTGAAAGGGTATAAATAGGGAGCCACTCTCCCTCATTTATACACACCTTACACACTCTCTAAGTCATTTTGAGAGAGAGAGAGAGAGAGTCATGGGAGGAGAGAAAGATAGTTGTTGAACATTTATTATTACTGCTTTTGATCTTCTTACTATTCTGAAGAAGTTTGCGGGGTTTTCTCCTTTATGGTTTCCCTAATGAAAATCTTTGTGTCTTGTGTATCTTTTATATCTTATGCATTTTGTTGTACTTGTTATTCTTTCAGATAAAGATCCTAGATAATCAAATCATATCTTAAGAAAATATAACATGGTGCAATCTACATATAGTCCATGATGGTCACAAAAGGGAAAGGTCAGTGCACAAGTGAGAGACTATGGTGTGAAAATTGAAGCTCAAGTTTTGAACATACTTTGAAACACATGCTCAGTGTAAGCAAAAATTGATGTTCATGATGCAGGTTATTTTGGAATGTTATGCTTGGCAATGTGAATAAATGTGTGCCTTAGTATTGTGAAACTATACTTGGCACAAAGGAATTGCACTATGTTTAGAATTAAAACATGGGTGGCATATTTTCCATTGAGATGAGAAAGTAAGCATGTTGTTTTGGATTTTGTGTTGATGTAGAATGTGCATTTGACCAATGTGAAAACAACCGAAGTATTTCCCTCTAAACCCAAAGGAATCACATCCAATTCCAACATGACAAGGGATGTATGCTAAAGAAGTCATGGTTTCACTGGATTATGATCGAGTCTTTTATGTTTCTGAGGAAGGTACACATGATATGATTAATGTGATCATTACAAATAAATTAACTAAAATCTTGAATTAATTAATATTGTGAATTGTGACTTTATAGGTGATGTATTTGTTGGCATTGCACCACATGGCAATGCAAAGATTGTGTCCTATTATATTATGTGATGCACGCAAATAAAAATCAAGTTGGAGCAACCATATCAAGATGGAAATTTTACTTACCATATTGGCAACGCCATTGTGATGGTCCATTTTTTTGAAAAAAAAAATACAATGGTCATATTAGCAATAAGTATTTTATGCATGAATATATATCTTACCAGTATAGTCATTTGGTGATAGCAGCTCAGATACAACTCATCTACATCAAAGTGAAGAGAGGTGAACTAAGGAGATGGAAAATGGTAGATGCTAACCATGAACGTATTATGGAGACATCTAATCCTATAAAACATTGGCTAGAGGAGTAAATCGTAAGCCATTTTTTAGGTTGACCCAATTCATGCACCGACTTATTTTTCAATAGCCATATATCCTAATATAACCCTAGCATTATTTTTTATAAAAGTTTAATTTGTATAAATAAACTGCTTAAATTTATTTGTGTTAATATTATACTTATTATCATGTCATTATATGCGTGTCTAAGAGAGAGAGAGAATAAACTACTTAAATTTATCTTTACATAAATTACTAAATGATTTGAATATATTTTTCCAGTTGTTCGATAATGATTACTGAATGATACATCTTTGTTGGCATATAGTTTTGGACTTGAATTATGAAATAACTAAGTTCAAATAATATTAATTTTATGTTTAATCCAAATAAGAGTATTTTTTATTGCTTTGAAAGGTTTAGTTGAATTTAGAAATTAATTTGTAGACAAACTTTATTTTACATCTTTTTCTATTATAAACTTTCATGAATATTATAATGAGAGGTTATACATATTTAAGATGATTACTTATTCATTGTAGTGAATCCACAAATTGTAATTAAAGAGTTATCAAATGCAATTAATGAGGTGGTATAAACATTAGAGGAAATTTCAACTCAAAATGGGCCTCCTAAAAAAATTAATAAAATAATAGTTAAAATAATAAAATAATATTTATTAATTTTGGAGGAAGAAAAGAAAAAAACTACTTTTTTGTTTCTATTTTCGACATATCTCCCCGTGTTTTTACTCAAATTTCGATCGGGAGAGCTCATTGGATGCAGAATTAAATTCCGCATCCAACGAGTACCCACTCGGCATACTTTTGACAGACCCCGCTACCCCAAAAACAAGAAATACCTGAAAAACCGTGATGATGATGTCAGCATCACGTTTTTTTTTCTATATATTTCTTGTTTTTGGGGTAGCAGAGTCTGTCAAAAGTATTTCGAGTGGGTACTCGTTGGATGCGGAATTTAATTCCGCATCCAACGAACTCTCCCGATCGAAATTTGACTAAAAACACAAGGAGATATGTCGAAAATACAAACAAAAAAGTAGTTTTTTTTATGATACCTATCCCCAAATTTATATTAAAAAAGTGTTTAAGACCTATACGGTATTTCAAATTTAAAGAAATTTCATTGGCTAACACATGATGACATGGAATTTGAGTTAAAGTTAAAAGGCCCATTTTGAGTTGAAATTTCCTCTAATGTACCTATGCACCCATCCTAGTTATTCCTTGTTGAGCATGAGCATCCATGTTGATTCCCTGGAAACCTGAAATCAAATTATTATTAAAAAAATAATTATAATTAAAAATTTAATGAACATTTCAATATGACACTATATACACCTATTTGTATCGATTCATACCTATGCATTAGATCTTAGAATCCTCTATGGGCCCTCATCAATATGCAAAACTCTTCATCACATTCATGTACCCACATCATTGTGGTATCAACAACCCCCTATACCCAAGTCTTTGTATGACAACATTAAATGCGCACTCAAATTAGTGAATATATTTACTATAATCATTGTTCCAAAACATGATGCATTTAATTTGGACATGATTGAATTGAGGCATGAATTATACCTCATCAACTAAGTGGCCCTAGCCTATATGTGGATATTTAGGCTCATATTTGTGCCCATCCTCAATCAGGGTTTCAGAGCCATCAACAACACCCTTCCCTCTATCCGTTTCAAAATAGGACATGAGAAAAAAGGACAAAATAAACAATTGTAAATATGTAAGCACTTGCATAATGTATAGCAATCAAAACCTTTAGAATTCAATCATACACTAATAAGGTCTCCTCCATCTGTCACATGTGGATGAGAAACCAGTAATTCACTACTCTAAAGCTCATCTAGCAGTTCATACATATGCATGTTATAAAAACAAAAGAATATTGCATAATGTGTTGATCCCACATGTATTGTTGAAGTCTATTCTTGAGAGCATTCTTGTCTATTGGCTCTCTTTAGCTCATGATCCAAAGAGTATCCTTGAAATATTTATAGATGTTGCTTCAAATTCTATTGGACTTGTAATAAACAAAAGAAGGGATTTCTGAAGGTTGGCTAGAAATCTATAGCAAAACCAAAAATGATCATGGATCGGGGTCTTAAAAAAAATTGTCTGGTCAGGTGTTGGCCACAAAATCCCTTTGGAGGTTGTTTAACGAGAGTTTACGAGACAGACTAATGAAACTGGAATACTTCCCTTCGACAGAACAATGGATTAAAATTGAGCCCAAGTCTTTTAAAGGGGCGTCTAACATTTGGAAGGCATTGGTGCGGACTTTCCCAATTATTGACCAATGGGTTGTTTGGAAAATTGGTAGAGGTAACAAGGTTAGTTTAGGAAAGATATGTGATTGGAGCAACAGGTAGATTCTTGATTTCTCATTACTTATGGCCCCATTTAAATTCTCAAGGGATATTTCTACTCACAGATGTAGGAGAGCAGGGTGCACTAAATGGTGGTTTGCAAGCTTGGCTCTCGACGAAGAGACTCAAATTACAAGGTGATCTAGCTGCGGAGTGGGAGAATTTTGTTTGTCTTCTAATTCATAATGTAGTTATTTTAAGTGAAGAAGAAGATGTGTTGGTATGGACGTGGAATATGGCGAATAGTTCTCTCACTATAATGTTGGCTTATAATGCTCTCTCTCTTGGAATAATGGAAAATGTAGCAAAATGGTGGTGGAATTACAGAAAATGCGACATCCAAAATGGGCCTCCTAAGGAAAATAATAAAATAATATTATAAATTTTGAAGGAAAAGACAACTTTTTCGTATTTTTAACTTATCTCCCTGTGGTTTTACTCCAATTTCAAGCGAGATCACCTGCTGGATGTGGAGTTCAATTTCGCATCCAACAAGTGCTCTCATTCGAAATTTGAGTAAAAACCACAGGGAGATAAGTTGAAAATACAAAAACAAAAATTTTCTGACAAATATGTCAATTCAACCATTATGGTTGACTCATTTTCTTGAAATTCTATTGTTCTTGAATTCCAATGCATTAATGGCTCGTTTTCTTATAAGGCCCATTTTAGACCCTAAATTTTCTCTAATGTCTTTATTTTGAAAATGGAAAAGTCCTTTCAAGACTCATCTATTTGCATGGAAAGATATGGAAAATTGAAATTTAACATGGGATAAGGGGTAGAAACAAGGATGGAAAGGCCCAAATTGATGCTCCTTATGTAGGATGAATGTAGAGACAATTGATCACCTCTTTGTGTCTTGTCTATATGGGATGCGGGTATGTCCAGAAGTCAATCGATTGTTGAAGTGTCCAAGACAATGGAATCCGGTATCCCTAGAAGAATGTATGTAGGCTTGGGTGAAGGATCCTAATATTAAGTGTTTCAAAGAGCTACCTATTTACGCACTCTGGGGTATTTGGCTACAGTGAAACCAATCTCTTTTCAATGGAAATAGAAAAAATCCTTATGTTGTAGCACAAAAAATTGTGGATGCTTTTAATGAACAGAAGGTATGTCATGTATTTATTTCCATCCACGACAAGTTCTTGATGCTAACCAAGCCATAGCTTGGAGTTATTTCGATGGGGCTTATCAGGGGTTCCCTGAGAAGTGTGGTGTTAGAATGGCCCTTTTTTTTTGCACCTAGCCTTTTTTTTTCTAAAAATGGGTGTTGGAAATGGAATTAATAGCAAGGCCAAGTTGATAGCATTGTGAACCCTTCTAATCTTTTACAAAAACAATGGTATCCATCAGCTTCAGGTGACGGCTGAATCACGAATTGTTAATGACTGGTACATTGGAAAAGCTCAACTGGAAAATCTTATTTTGTTTTTGTTATGCAACCAAGTCCTAGAAATAGCATCAAAAGAGCAGAATAGACAAGAAGAGAGTAATATGCACCTTAAAATAATTAAGAATAGAGATAAATAACAATCATCTTTGAGGGAAGAACCTCCTTACACAATGTATTGTGTACCCAAGAGAAGACAATATACAATGCTTAGTAACATGAGAATATCTTCTTCTTATATATACGAGACATAGGTGTACAATAACAACTAATAGACCCACTAATAGACCCAAGCCTACATAAATACTATGTAATACACCACCATATAGGGGTAACGTGGCACACTATAGGGTGAACTATGCCAAACATTTAGGGCTTAACTCGCCCCTCCCCTTCAAACAAGCATTTTCATCAACGCTTGGGTAGTTGTAGATGAATTTGTATGGAGGAGTCATCTTCCCATGTCGAATCTGCAGCTAGTAAGTTCTTCCACTTGATGAGGTACTTAATAATAGCTTTATTTCGTAATTGTTTGGTCCTTGTTTCAATGATTTGTTCAATTTCTCATATTATTTTTACTTCTTCAAAACTCTTTTTACTGTGATGTTTATCTACATGTTGTTTCATCATGTTTTTGGACATCTTCAGTATTTGGAGACTGCTTATTGGCGCTCTATGTGATCTACCACTGCTTGAACTATATATTTGCCTTATTAAAACATTGATTGGGATATATTTTATGGATGACTTGGATTGGTGGCCTGGTGGCCTGATGTGTCCTCTTTCTAATGCTGCAGATCTGACTTAATTTGGATGTGTCAATAAAAAGTTATTGCAAATCTCCCAAAACTTCTTATTTTTTGCCTATCCAAAAGAGACAAATTGTATTGTATGCCATGTGTCCAATATTTTGTTTCTGTATCTAAAAATATTATCATAGATACCCTATTATTTCTTCTTTTGGATGCAATAGGTCTCACTCAATTTGGATCTCGGATACCTCATATATGACCTTTTTCCCTAGAACACATGTTTCAAACCCTAATTGGAAGATTGTTTTAGGGTCGAATTGTAACTGATATAAAATGTGTATTTCAACTTCTTTGGGTATGAAACTTTCTCATATTGTACCCTGATCTGTCCTCTTTACAATGACATAGGTATGAACTAATTTGGATGTTCCAAACGAAATTTATTGCAAATGTCCCAAATCTTCTTATTGTTGTCCTATCCAGAAGAGCAAACTTGTACGGTATTCCACGTGTCCAATATTTTGTTTTTGTATCTAAAAATTCTACCATAGATTCCATGTTCAGTCTTCTTTCGGATGCAACTATTCTCACTCAATTTGGATCTCGGATGCCTCATATATGACATTTTTCCCTGGAACACATGTTTTAGACTAGGTTTTGGACTAGTAAAAAACCCTAGATTCCTCTGAAATTATCTCCAAAACTGTAGTGTATCAAGATCTGAATTTCACACTGACAATAGTTCGGTATGTTTTAGAAATGGGTTTTTAAA
Source organism: Pseudotsuga menziesii (assembly GCA_001517045.1). NCBI lineage: Eukaryota > Viridiplantae > Streptophyta > Pinopsida > Pinales > Pinaceae > Pseudotsuga > Pseudotsuga menziesii. The sequence continues at coordinate 206,468 of LPNX010872279.1, read as the reverse complement.
CTCAATTTCTAAATATTTGTAGAAAAAAAAGTTGTATCGAAAATTTCAAGATGACTTGTTTTGCAGAAGCTGGTCCCAAGGAAAGAGCTCTAATACCAAATGTTATGCAACCAAGTCCCAGAAATAGCATAAAAAGAACATAAATAGACAAGAAGAGACTAATACACACCTTAAAAATTAAGAATAGAGATAAATAACAATCATCTTCGATGGAAGAACCTCCTTACACAATGTACTGTGTACCCAAGACAAGACAATATACAATGCTTACTGACATGAGAATATATCCTTCTATATATAGGAGACATAGGTGTACAATAACAACTAATAGACCCAAACCTGCATAAATACTGTGTAATAAATCACCATATAGGGGTAAAGTGCCACAGTATAGGGGGAATTGTGCCCAACATTAGGACTTAACAGTTTTCTTGGCAGCAGCTACAATAATATTTTGATTCTATTTCTATATCACATATATATTGGAATTCCAACCATCAAGTCGGTTGTCTTTCAAAGGGTGCTCTCTTTATTGTTGAAGGTCTATTGGTTGATAAGGAGATGTGAGGGGAGGTATGGATCACTAAAATTCAACTCAAGCTCTATTGATGTGCGGCGGTTCAACTTTGTTGTTGCTTAATCTGAACCAGTTTCTATCTCCCGACTGTAATCAATCCAGTTCATTTTTATGTAAATCAAGTGATTATATCATGTTCACTTTAGAACTAGTTCAAGCTTTTGGTGAAAATCAACATTTTTAGCATTGATCATGGCATGTATATTTTGATTTCTTGGAAATAGAAAATATATGATTTTTTACAAAAAGATAAAAATAAAAATTGGAACATAGAAAACATCATTCAACTCAAAAACATCACTTGATGGCATGCAAAAGATGCAAATCGTTTTTTGGTAATTAGATATGTGGCATGATTTTTGAACTCCTCTTGTTCTTGAATTCCATCAAAAGTGTCTTGTTGAATGTCATGTGTTTGGATGCTCCATCGTCCACATAACACCCTACACCAAAAATGGTGTTAGTTGAAAGGCAAGATACCATCGATAAGGTGGACTCAATTTTGGATGAAACACATCTACTCCATAATCTCCTACACTTTTTGCAAACTACTTCAAATGCTTGTTCTTTGCCTTATATTTTCAAGACACTAAGATGTAGAATTTCCCATCTTGTGACACTTGAAGCATTCCATGACTCAAGTATCTCTTCCCATTCTTTATGGAACTATGTCAAGAATCCATCATAAAGTTGTCACAAATGTGAAAGAGGAAATTGTCATAATTGTCATAGAATTTGTCATAACCTTACCCTTAAAAAATAAAAGATGTCAAATGTCTTTAGTGTGGGGAATTTGTTATATGGATGTAAGGGAATCTCTCCCACCTAGCACATCCATCTTGCAAGGAATCCCCTCCAGCACTCCTACACTCTCTACTTGGAGAATGATGCAGGAGCATTTGCTCTCATTAACAATCTTCATGTTAGTCTAAACTTGGGGTCTTGACATTAGTCCAAAGAGGTGTTCATTTGTAAAACAATTGTAAAATCTTGTAAAGACTTCATAGTTTACAAGTTAGAAGGTTCTAAAATATGATTAGGTATGAGTCAATGAGTCAAATTGATAAAGTGTCAAATTAATGATGATTCTTTGCAACCAAATCCTCAAATGGTGGAAATTTTCAAGGATTCAAGATATCTAGGATTCAGTTGAAGGAATATAACAGACTGTTTTAGTGAATCATTTAATAAAATAGGATTGAATTCTATATTTAGAATCAGGTGTAGTGATATGGGGGTTAGTTCCTATAATCTAGGATTTTGTTAGTTGAGTTGGAAGTAAGACTTCCATGCATAAAGTTGTAAGCCTACTGGCATTAGAGACATGGCCAAATGAAGATGAATTAGGCTGAGGAACAAGAAAGTTTATGAATCAATATGTATGTACAAATTTAATGAAATAGTGTTTCATTGTGTTATAGATGGTGTATGTGTGAGAAATTCCAGTTTGCATGTGTGAATCTAGAATTGGTACAAGTTTCATTCTTTGCGAGCATAACTAAAACTAATGATAGATTAAGAATAAATTATCACGAGGGAAAGGTAGGATCTTGTGTGAGAGAGAATTTAGGATTTGGGAGATTAGTAGGGATTATGTATATATATTCTCTATTGATTGAGGAAGACACGTAATCATTGTCAAATCGTCTCTAGGAAAGAGAGATCTTTGTGTATGGTTATAAATCTTTGTATTTTCCAATGAAACCATGAAGATGATAATTTGACCCAAACTATAGTGTTCCTCCATTGAAAGAGAGGTCAATGTAAAGATGGTTGTTTTAATCTAGTATTGAAGGGTAGATGATCAAATGAACAAGATTGATTTCATTTCAAGAGAATGAATTCAAGCAACCATAGGTGAGATTGAATTCATTGAAGGCAATGATGATTCCACTGTAGAGATTCCAGCATGATAAGCCATCGATAAATCCAGCTATCAATTCAATTGGGATTCAAGCCAATTAACTCAAGAGTTTGGACAAATCGGTAAAAAGGTAAATCGTATTTGAAATTTCTAAACTTGTGATTCTACTTCAAAGGAATTCTAGTCCCAAACTTCGTGTATGTGTTGAATCTTCAAGAGGGTGTTTTGAAGTTGTTTGGTATTTCACTTCTTAAGAGTTCATTCCATATTTGATGTTAACCATTAAATCAAGTAAATGAAGAGCATAGATTTATTAGGGTTTTATAAAGAAGTCAAAAAATATGTGATATGACCATCCATCTAAAGTGACAAAGATCGATGGTTGAGAGTATTTGTGTATGACTCAAGAGGGTGGCATGGATATCATGAAGTTGTAATGTGTAATACTAATGCAATCGCTTTTTGTGTAGTTTGGAATTTGCTAGGTTGGTACTATAATAAGAGCTACTAATTATAGTAAGCAATTAGACTCACTATGTTTTTGCAAAGAAAGAGTATAGATACTTTATGTCGGTAGAGCACTGACATTTCAAAAGGAAGATTGAAGAAGTTGCAAGAAAATTTGGGATTTTCCTACATTAGAGAACAACTCAAAGCAACCAAAAATTAACAATTATATTTAAGAAAGATCACATGCAAACAACAAAGAACCCAAGGAGTTTGTTGAAAGTTCATTGTGTTGGTTAAAAAAATTATAAATGTGCAACAATTTACATAAATTAAATTACACTATGCTTCATATGGAATCTCAGGAACATTTCTACAGTTATCATGTCCCACACGCAACAACTAAGTTACAAAAGTTCATTAGGTTAACTAAAAATTACAAATGTGCAATAGTTTACTATAAATCACTATGCTTCATATGGCATCTCAAGAACGTTTGTAGAACTCTGATGGCCCACATGCAACAAGTAAATTAGAATGTTTTTTCATAGGGATTGTATAATTATGTCTATTATGTTAATCAATCTATCACTCAAAGAAATCAACAGACAAATTACCTCAAACAAGTGAAACCACTAATATATAGATATCTAATGGATGATCAAAGTAAACAATGTCGATGATCATATTTAACTAAGTCCTTCCCATCAGCTCCATAAAATCTTGGTTGTTTTTTTCATATTAATGTTAGCATCCAACTCGCTAAACATCAAATTTGATTAGAGATCTAATCAAAGTTGACCAAACTATCACTTCTCCAACAATCAGCTCCATGTGACAATTTGTCCTTTGGTATGTCCACACTCAATTGTTGTTGCACTATTGTGCTTTCCTGAGGTTGAATTATACACTTCATTCTCCTATGCTAAACTCACTTGCCCTTGACTAACTCACACTTATTCTAAATTACACTCAATGTTAGAATAATCAACCCATAGTTACCTACATTAGACATTAATTTAATTATTTTTGTCTTATTACAAAGTTTCCTAGATTCCATTCTATGATAGTTGCCTTCTACACATCCTAAGTCAACACATGCGAAAACTGAGTCATTGAGCGCTTGAGAAACATTCTAGAAACTCAATTTAGCATGTCTGCTTTATTCCAGATCCTCCAAAATGCATATCTGCTTTTTCTAAAAAGCTGCATGTTTTATTCTGATTTAAGGCAAAAGGAAAAGCTAGACTAAGTGTAGTTGACTTGTTTTTGGCCCACATCGTCCTCCCTCATTTTCTCCAAATAAAAGCATGTATGAGTTGTCTTTCCATCCCTATTTAGCTTTCCCACTGGACTTAGCCAATTCGTGAGCATCTACCTAGATTTGGAAACTGCTTTATGCACTTATGGAGGATTTGACTAGATTTGGTAAGCCTGCTTTCTAACTATTTCGAATGGCATCTTTATGCATTTGATTCTCTCATGTAATGATGTATTGCAGCAGCCTATTACTTCACAAGGTTTGCTATTGTACACTTACTCAATATAGATTAGTGTTATGCTCCAATTTCAATATCCTTTGGTGTGAATTTTGCATGTTTGATTAGCAATTTTGTGAGTGTAATTGTTCTATCTCTTGGGTTCAATTTCCACATGGTATCAGAGCCTTTGTAAATCAATTTCTATCCTTCCAAATTGTTATTGCAGGTTCGACATCATTGACTGGGAGCGCATTCTGCTGACTAGAGGGCACATTTTCTGAGCTATGGACCAATCTCAGAAGATCGTCTTGACTCCATTCAATTTCTTTGAGTGAAAAGTTGAGATGGAGATATTTGTTGAGAGTGAAAGATCTCTACAGGGTGACTATGGCAACTAAGGAAAATCCCAATGCAACTACAGAGAAAATTAAATGGCACAACAGGAGGGATGAGGCCTATGGTCTTTTGTGTCTGAGCATTTCAAGAGACCTCCTCTTCCATCTTGATGGATTGACATCACCTAGTGAAGTGTGGGAGAAGCTAGAAGAGCTTTTTGGAAAGATAGATGAAATGAGAGGACATCAAATCGAGAATGAGCTAATCTCCTTGAGTCCCAATAGCTTCAAATCATTGCAACTCTACTTTTCCAAGTTTAAGGCCCTTGTTTTGCAGTTGAAACAGTGTGGGATCGAAAAGAAGGAAGAGCAACTAGTCTTGGCCATACTCTCCAAGCTTGGTCCTGACTATTCAGTGTTTGTTTCGACCTTCCATGCCACCAAGTTGACAGCTCAAACCTGGAAGATGCCTAAGCTTGCAGAGTTCATGGAATCCCTCATGCAGGAGCAAGACAAGTTGGTGACGATGGGCACCATCAAACCTTCCAAAGACCAAGCTTTGGTTGCTGGAGATTCAAGGGTGGATTCAAAAAGCAAGAAAAAAGCTAAAAATCCACCTGAGCAAAAGAGAGACAAGAACAAGTCTCAAGAGGAGCCCCAAGGTTCCAAGAAGAACTCCTAGAAGAAGAAGAACAAAGGAGAAATGAGCAAGTGCGCATACTGCAGTAAGGGCTATCATCCTGAGAGCTCTTGTATGAAGAAGCAAATTAACATGTTGACCCAACTCTTGTAGAAGAATAACATCTCCCTTCCTGATTGCTCAGAGAAGAGGGGAGGAGGATCAAATTCAGAGGACAGAGAGAGAGTACATGCCTTGGTTGCTGGCACATCAAGCTCACCTAGCTTCATCATAGACTCTGGAGCTTCTAGACATATGGTTTCGACAAAAGAGACATTCTCCTCCCTTGACATGTCGAAAGGTCCACAAATAGTTTTGGGAGATGACTCTATCACTGACAGTCTGGGGAAGGGAATGATTGATATTGACCATGGTAAGTTCAATAATGTGTTGTATGTTCCATGTCTTGCCTCTAATCTCTTGTCATTGTATCAGATGACTCATACGGGGTCTCCAAAGAAGGTCATCTTCTCCCCTGATGATGTTGAAATCACTGAGATTTTGAATGGTGAAGTCATAGAAAAAGGTGTTGTTGATCACACTTTGAAGGTATACAAGTTTTCCCATTTTCTACCCTACTCAAACCCCTCTACTCTTCTGATTCATGCTAATGAAGCAAGCAATCTTTGGCATGAAAGATTTGGCCATCTTAACTACAAGTATCTTTTTTATTTGAATGAAAAAGATATGACCATAGGATTACCAAAGATCAAGTTTTCTAAGGGAGTCTGTCAAGGTTGTATCCTAGGAAAAAACCCAGAGCACAAGTATGAGAAAGCTAGTCATGAGAGAACCTTTGCACCTCTTGAGCGGATCCACAGTGACATTGCTAGTCCATTCCCTCATATGTCCATGAGTCAAGCCAAATATGCACTGACCTTCATAGATGACTTTTCCAGGTTTTGTTGGGTTCACTTCCTAAAGCATAAGTCTAAAGTTTTTGACCTCTTCAAAGTCTTTAGAGCCTTGGTTCAAAACCAGTCTGGGAGGAAAATCAAGATCCTCAGATCTGACAATGGTGGTGAGTATGTCAAGTCTAAGTTCATTCAGTATTGTAAATATGCAGGTATTCAGATGCAGCATTCGATCCCTTACACACCATAGCAAAATGGTGTTGCTGAGAGAAAGAACAGATCACTGAAGGAGATGGCAACCTGCATGATGGATGCTAAGACTTTGCTACCAAATTTTTGGGTCGAGGCTATAAATTGTGCATCCTACATCCATAATAGGGTGCCTCATAAGCAGCTTGATGGTATGACTCCTTTCGAAGCTTGGAGTGGGCACAAGCCAGATGTGACCCATTTCAGGATTTTTGGCTCAAAGGCTTGGGCTAGAATTCCAATTGAAAAGAGGAAGGCTTTGCAACCCCAAAGCCAAGAGTGCCTATTTGTTAGGTATTCTGAAGATTCAAAATGGTACAAGCTGATCAAATTGAGCACTAACAAAGCTTTCATTGAAAGAAGTGTTCAGTTCCAAGAAGAGCCTTTAGTAGCAGTTGAAGTTGGAGTCTTCTTCACCACCAGAACCATTGATTGTAAGTGGAGAGACTAATGAGTTTGTTGATTCTGATATGTCTGGTAATGATGATTTGATTGCAGATCCTAATAGTCCTACAAGACCAAAATGGGCAACAAAGACCATTCATGCACCTGGGGAACTAGCTAGAAATCCTAGTGATACTAGGAGGACTAGATCTCAATTTGAGAGTGCCCTTGTGTGAAAGATCATCTATTTGTTGAGAATTTCTATCTAATGGTTGAATCAGATCCATACACATATGAAGATGTGGCACATGATCCAATATGGAAAATAGCTAGGAAAGAAGAATTCAGCTCACTCCAGAAGAACAACACTTGGGAACTGGTTGATCTTCCCCCGTGGAGGAAGCTAGTTCAATGTAAGTGGGTTTTCAAGACTAAGTTTGCTGCTGATGGTTCACCTTTAAAATATAAGGCAAGATTGGTAGCCAAGGGCTACTCACAAATACATGGTATTGACTACAATGAAACCTTTGCATCAGTGGCAAAGATGGACTCCATAAGGCTAGCTCTAGCCATTGCAGCTTCGAAGCAGCGGGAAGTGCATCACATGGATGTGAAATATGCTTTCTTAAATGGATATCTCACTGAGGAGATTTACATGCAGCAACCTGAATGGTTTGTTTCTAATCCATCTTTAGTGTGCAGGTTAAAGAAATCATTGTATGGGCTCAAGCAAGCCCCCAGGGCTTGGTATACCAAGATTGATGGTTTTTTGCTATCATTGAGTTTTGTTCGATGCAAGCCTGATCCTAATGTCTATTTGAAGTTGATTCATGGTTCTTTGATGATTATTGTTTTATATGTGGATGACCTACTGATTACAGGAAGTTCAAAGAAAGAGATTTCCTCCTTGAAGGATGCAATGAACCATGCATTTTCTATGACAGATTTGGAATTGTTGAGCCAATTATTGGGTCTCAAAATCGCTCAATCCCAGCATGGAATCAAAGTACATTAGTCCAAGTATGCTTTGGATTTTCTAAACAAGTTCAACATGAAAGATTGCAAGCCAAGCAAGACTCCCTTCCTTTCACGAGTTAAGCTTGAAAAAGCAAGTTCTTCTCCTATGGTAAATAATACACTGTATAGGCAGTTGATTGGATGTTTGCTTTATCTTACACACACTCGACCTGATCTATCTTATGCAGTTAGTGTGGCTTCGATATACATGGATCAGCCTCATGAGATCCACTGGAGAGCAGCCAAAAGGATCCTAAACTTTGTTCAAAGAACAAGAACTCATGGGATCTTCTACAAAGCAAAATTTGATCTTGATTTAATTGGGTTTACTGATAGTGTTTGGGCAGGTGACAACTCAGATCGAAAGTCTACATCAGGATATGTGTTCATGCTTGCAGAAGGACCAATCAAATGGTCAAGCAAGAAGCAGAGTGTCATAGCACTCTCATCTACAGAAGCAGAGTATAGAGGAGTTGTAAATGCAGCAACTCAATGTTTGTGGTTGCAGTGGATACTTGGAGAATGTGGCTTTGAATCAGAGTTTTCAACTATTATCTACTGTGATAATCAGAGCACCATTTGAATCTGCAATGATCCAGTTCAGAGATAGCGAACCAAGCACATTGAAATCCATATGCACTACATCAGACAACTTGTGCATGATGGTACCATTGATCTACTATTCTGTGCATCTTCAGAACAAGTAGCAGACATCTTCACCAAAGTTTTTTGTGAGAAGACATTCAGCAATCTCAATTCACTGCTGGGGATTGTTGATCATGCTATGAAGCATGATTGATGACAAGATTTCCAAAATTTTGTATTTCCTATCCATGTTTAAGGGAGGATTTTCCCACTGGGTTTTTGCCTCTTTCCTTGGTTGTATGGACAAGCAGTATGTAAAGGGTGACTAAGCCTTGTTGCTAGGCCCTACAGTTTTCTGATATTTACTCATAAAGTCCAACTTAAGGGGGGGTGTTAGAATAATCAACCCATATTTACCTACATTAGACATTAATTTAATTATTTATGTCTTATTACCTAGTTTCGTAGATTCCATTCTATGCTAGTTGCCTTCTACACATCCTAGAAGTCAACACATACTAAAACTGAGTCATGGAGCGCTTGGGAAACATTCTGGAAACCTAATTTAGCATGTCTGCTTTATTCCAGATTCTCCAAAGCGCATATCTGTTGTTTCTGAAAAGTTGCATGTTTTATTCTAATTTAAGGCAAAAGGAAAAGCTAGACTATGTGTAGTTGACTTGTTTTTTGCCCACATGATCCTCCCTCCTTTTCTCCAAATAAAAGCATGTATGAGTTGTCTTTCCATCCCTCTTTATCTTGCCCACTTGAATTAGCCAACTCGTGAGCATCTACCTACATTTGGAAACTGCTTTATGCACCTATGGGGGATTTGACTAGATTTGGTAAGCCTACTTTTTGACTATTTCGAATGGCATCTTTATGCATTTGATCCTCTCATGTAATTATATATTGCAGCAGCCTATTACTTCACAAGGTTGGTTATTGTACACTTACTCAATACAGATTAGTGTTATGCTCCAATTTCAGTCTCCTTTGGTGTGAATTTTGGATGTTTGATTAGCAATTTTGTGAGTGTAATTGTTCTATCTCTTGGGTTCAATTTCCACACTCAATACATTATATACTTTCTCAAGTTCCTCCTAGATTAAAATGTTTTTAGTGCTCTCAAAAAATATTTTCCTTCAAATCATGCATTGCTAGTGTAGTAGGTCTTCTTTCACTATTGCAATTTCAAGTTTACTTCAACCTATCACAATCAAAGCGTTAACATACAAAATGATTAATAACAACTTAACACTGTCTATGGTACTCACATACATGTTCAGAATCCAATTGCTCCTCCTTAACCCAATATCTCTAAAGCAGTCATCAATCTATGTATATCATATTGTTGGTACTTGTTTCAATCCATTTGGCACTTTGTGCAATTTACAAAACAAAAATTACTTTGCAATGGTGTGTAAATCTAGGCAATTGCTCTATGTAGACTTCTTCATCAATGCACCATTCAAAATAGTTCTCTTAACATCCATCTAATGTACCATTTATCCAAATTGCATTGGAACTTCGAACATTGTTTGGACTATGTTTATCTTTTATCTTGGCATGAGGGTTTCTTCATATTCAATTCATGCATTCTCCATGCAATATTTGGCTATAAAGCATGCTTTATACTTGTCAAGGGTAGCATCAAATTTATACTCCATCTTGTAAACCAACCTACATCTTACAGCGTCCCTATCAATGTATAGTTCCCTAAACTCCATATCTTGTTCGTTTTGCTTCAGTCCATTTATGCTTCCATCACTCTACACCAATCTTCCTTTTGAGGTGCTTCTTTATAATTTTGTTGTTCATCTTCCCTTAAAATTTATACCATTTGTGTGAAGTTCAATGTTAATGATTATAACAATCATTTGCTCCTCTTGAAATGGGTTTTTTATTTTTGTCCTTTCTATATGCAACCCTAGGTCTTCACTCCCATCAACACTCTCAAGGTCTTTACCATTTTCTTGAAGACTTTTCACTAACCGTTTAGTTTCCTTTTCTATTGTATTAGTTTTTTCATCTTCACATTCTTCCTTGAACTCCAAGCCATTAATAAGTTCCAAACAAATAGGTTTTCATGCATCCTTGAAATTTTCCCATTCTTTTGGGAAATGTTTCCTCGATTGAATATGGTGTTCTTTTTTCACAAGCTTCTCATCTTTGAGATTCCAAAATTGAAATGTCTGAGTGTTCTTCATAACCATGTAATATGCATTTGTGCTTTCTATCAATGAATTTTGAATCGTGTTCTTCCATTGGTGTGTGCACATATAGAGTGCTCTTGAATACCTGTAAATATTTCATTGCATGCTTGCACCCACGCCATGCTTCATAAAGGGTAGTATAACAAACAGCTTTGGTCAAACTTTGATGTATCACATCTAATACACGATTTACATGTTATGCCCAAAATTTCATGTCTACTCCTTTATGCTTTCATATAATGTGCCATGCCCTAAATAGTTTGTTGTGATCTGGTACTCCATTTTGCTTAGATGTAAGCATATTTGTCAACAACCTAGAGATTTCCAGTTCCTTGCATTGGTACTCAAAGTTATTAAATTCATATTCTCTGCCACCATCAAATTTAAGAATCTTCAATAACTTCCCACTCTATTCTTCATCTAGGGCTTTGAATTCCAATAAGCATTTGTCACTAATTAAAGGTTGACTCGAGCTTCTAGACAAGACAATATGAACCAACTCCAACACCGACTTAGTGCACTACGCCTTAACTTTGGGTAATTGCTTATACGTTTGCTTACCAAGAATACAAGATTTGTAGAGTTATAAAACCTTATGTGTGTAGCAACCCATGGACCATATTTAACTTATTCAACAGCTATAAACTATGAAAATTAAGATGACCATGTCTTGAATGCCATGACACACTCTACTCACCTCCAATCTTTATTCTTGCCAATGCCCACTCACCTCCAATCTTTGTGTATAGCCTATATAGACCACCTTTTTCACCATGTTGCACTATCTCTTTATAGTTCTTTGTGTCTTTGATGAGGCATGTTCCCAAATTGCAAAAGTGCCTACTCTATGTGAGTCACATCTCTTGTACTCAATGGAATATGAACATCTCCTTTGTTGTACATTTATAAAGCTCGGTCACCACTAAGCTTGGTGCCATTAAGCGTCGCAAGCTCATAAACCCTAAACCAATATTTTCTACCTATCATATTCTAAGCCATCCCTGAATCGATATACCAGGTGTCTTTTATCAGCAACATCACGACACGGAATTCGACAACATATCACTTCTCCATATACTTTTTGTCAACAAAATGTCTCGAGTGTTTTGTTTCCCTACCTTGTGACTAATTACATGTGCCCATGAAACAGACACACAGAATGTCCTTTCTTATTCTAGTTATAGTAAATTACATCTTTAGTGGACTTATAAGATTTATTGTAAATTTTCCAGCATTCCCCCAACCTAGTTTCAACCACCATTTTCATCATTGTTTAATGTCCAATCCAATTTACATTCAGCTGCAAATTAAGTCATTTCTCATAAACAATTTATGATTGAAACACATGAAGAATTTTACTACTTTTAATGAGCAGCAATTAAAAAACACAGTACTCAAAAAAATGTGGTCAAGTGACCCAGGCAAAACCCCAACCTCTGGAGAAAACTTGTTCTAAAGAGAGAGAATTTTATTTTCTGCAATAAAATCAAAGTACAACAAAAAACAGAGATAAACTTATCTCAACCACAGTGCTCAGCAAATTGATTGAATTCAGAATTTTTACAGTCAAAATTTTTGCCAATTAGCTGCCTTGAAAACCATGAAAAACCGATTGTGCAAACTATCTCGATTTTTATGCTCATTGTTGTACCGTACGGACTATACATACTACCTCGATTTTCATTCCCATTGTACAGACTACGGAATTCTATGCCCTAAAAAAAATCATTCTTCTCAAAAATTATGCCTAGAATTTTCCTCGAGAAACGTGTTGTACGGAAATGTAATTTATGTGGTTGTATGGCCTTGGGAAACATGCCCTCTGCTCTTCTCTCTCAGCCTGCAATTTTTCTCCTTCTGTTCTCTCCAACTCTCATGAAAAACAGAATGAGACTAATGCCTTCACTTGCATTTTTGGTGTCTAAATGAGAAAGTTGAATAGTCATCTAATCCAAGGACCCAAAATGAATTAGATGGATGGATGAGATTAAATGCACTTTTAATTCTCTCCAAAATTAATTTCACTCACCTCACTTAAATTTATCAAAAAGTCACTTTATTCTCTGAAGTGTAAATTAAAAACTCATCTCAAGCTATTAATTGCAATGGTCACTTCAATTTTCCCCGTTTAACGACTTAGGCAAAAGTCACTAGGGAACACTTTCATAGGTACAAAAATCAACATTTATAACCACCTTCTTTTGTACTTCCACCTTGACCATAGTTCTTTGTCCAACGCCCTTTCATCTTAGAGGTATTTATAATGAGTATTTCATCAAGCTTGCACTAATCAAATCTGCTTCAATGTTGTTCCTCTTGTAATAGCATCCCCAAAGAAAATTCAATGTGGCCTTCAAACTTGTCACAAAATACTGGAAAACGTTCGTTAACTCATGAATGATGACCGACAATATGTCTCTCATATGTTTTATCACCTATTGCAACAAGCCAGTTCTGCATATCATAAATGTGAGGGATGTTGTCTGTGACAATCTCATTTTCACTCATCTCTACATACCACTAATTTCACAAATAGAGTATTGTTTTGTTGAGGATCTCATACAAATTCTGTAGTGGTCTAAATCTAATTTACTATAGTTCCACTTCAGATCAAAAGAATAATGTAATCTTCTACTAACGATTTCAAGATGTACTATGAATCTTCTATTAAATTTTTAGCACCCTCCCAACCCGGTTTCTAACTCCGTTTTAAACATTGTTTAATGCCCAACCCAATTTATGATTCTGCTGCAAATTAGATTTTTCTCATAAACAATATAGGACTGAAACACAAGAAGAATTTCTACAACTTTTTATGAGCAGCAAATAAAACACATTCACACATAAATTTTCAGACACATAAATTTTTGCTCCAATGACCAAGGAAAAACCCCAACCTCCGGGGAAAACCTATGAGAGAAAAAAATTATTTATCTTTGAAAAAATATAGCAGTAGGCAGAAAAACAGTCTCAACTTATCTCAACCGAAAGAAAGAAAATATGTCTCAATTTTTTGTGCGAAAACAAAAACATCAAACTCAAAAAAATTTAACTGCACCCTCCTCGTTTTTCGTGTTGTTGTATAGATTGTATGATGGTCGTACGGACATGTTGTACAGTCTGTTATGTACAAACCTATCTCGAAAAATGTGTCGATTGAAACTGCCTCGAGATTCATGCCCAGGTTCACTTCCTCAAAATTTGTGCCTAAATTTCTCTGCCTTGAAACTTGTGCCTAAAGTTATGCCTCGAAATTCATGCCATGAACTTCTACGTCAAGATTTGTGCCATGTACTTCTGTCTTGGGATTTGTGCCATGTATGGAATCCGTACTGTACGGACAACTTGCAATAAATGCACTTCCTCCCTCGAAATTCGTGCCAAGTTGTACTTGCCTCCTCGATTTGCGTGCCAAAAGAAAATTTGCTCCTACTGCTATTTCTCCCTCTTTCTCAGAAATGGCTCTCTATCTCTCAAAATGCAAAAGTGTCTCTTCACTTGGAAAATTTTCATTTTAGGTAAAAAATGTTAGGGTGAATGAAAAGCCATCTAATCCAAGGGTCCAGAATAGATTAGATTAGATGAGTGGTTGTGATTAAATCACTTTTCTCCACAAAATAAAAATCAATTTACTCACTTTTTAAATTTTTACTTAAGTGCACTTGATTCTCTAAAATGCATTTATTGCTCATCTCAAGTCATTAATATAAAGTCAAAGTTACTTAACCCATTTGTTGAAATATTGTAACTTCGAAGAATATTCTATATGTATCTTTTTGTGGTCCCCGATGGTCCTACCGGGAGAACCTCTTGTATTACTTTATACCCCGATACTTCTAATCGGAAGAACTAATAAGAGTCATGAGGTAGTCCCCTCTAATTGTAAAGGTGGGTCATTAGCACCCCAATGTGGTTACTTGAGCCTACATGTGTAACTTGAGCCTACATGATTTAACTCGAGCCTACATGTCGGATGAGTTAATTAAAGTGAACGAATGAATATAAATAGAGGTGTAGCGCTCCTCATTTGGAACACACACTCTCAATTGTGTAGCGCATTAGTGGAGAAGAGAAGAGTACCTGGAGAAGGATCGGGCTTTGATCTCCTTGTTGGTTTTATCTTTTAGCTTTTGGGGCATCTATATTGAGGAAGCTTTTGCTGGGTTTTTCCCTTTAGGGTTTTTCCAGGATAAATATTTGTGTTCTTGTTGTATGGTTGTGCTTGTCTCTCTTTTAGTGATCTTTTAGCTTATGGTTATGATGTTATAATGCTAAATGTTTTAAGATCTGATATAACCATTAAAATTCAACATGGTATCAGAGCCACCCTGAAAGAAGACATTGTGCAGCTACAGAAGCTAGGGCTTCTTACTTTTTGGTTCTCTCTCCACAATCGATCAGCAAAAGAATGCTAGGCTGACTCTCCTTTGAAGGGCGCATCTTTCTGTCGAAGCGAAATTCGATTCCAAGCATTTTCCATTTTCGGTACGGGAAATTAGGGCTTCTTGTAGAAGAGGATTTTTTCAGTGAGCCCAGCATAGGATTGCTCTCCTCATCAAAATCGAAGTTTAGAGACCTGGATCAATATTTTTGGTTTGGTGAAACTCCGGGAAAGTCAAACCCTAGTTTGACCCCGAGCTAGAAAAACCCTAAATACTAAAACTGCTAATTTTTGGTACATTCTCTATATCTCGAGATTGGCAATGGGTCGGGAGCTGAAAATTGCAGAGGCCGAAGATAAAATCTTGATGTACACTGTGTCCAAAATTCAGCCTCAGATTCATTATATTCTGGGAGATATGATCCCTCCAAGTTAGGGTTCCAGCATCTTCCAAAATTCATCCCTAAACAGGACACCTGGAGAGAATTGCTATATCTTGAGCTACACAGGTCCAAATTAGATTTCTGAAGATGTTCCAGAAAGGGTACAGACTGTACTTTCTGTGTTCGACATGGTATGACATGATGGATAGCTTCCTGATGGATCAAGACTTTACCAAGAGTAAAGTAGGTTCCAACCTTCAAGGTTGAATGCAGAAGACTAGAATATGTTGATGACCTGACAAGACGAACTCATGGAAGATGTTATGATGAAAGAATACTAGAAAGATTTTTGGGATATAGTACTCAAACCAGAAAACAAGAATGTGGTATCTTCCAAATGGATTTGCAAGATAAAATATGTTCTAGATAGAAGTAAGGAAACACTTGTGGCTAGAGGTTTCTATCAGAAAGAGGGAATTAATTATGAAGAGACATTTTCCCCAGTAGCACGGTATACTTCGATTAGAGCTATCATGACACTTGCATCCATGATGAAGTGGGACTTACACCAAATGAATGTAAAAACAACTTTTTTGAATGGTGTGATTAAAGAAGAAGTATACATAGAATAGTCACAAAGATCTAAAGTTGAAGACAGATGGACTCATGTATGCAAGTTGAAGAAAGCCCTCTATGTCCTTAAACAAGCTCCTTGAGCTTGGTATGAAAGGATAGATAGTTTCCTGTCGAGCATGGCCTTTACCAAGAGTAAAGCTGATCCTAACCTTTACTTCAAGGTTATAGAAGATGGACATGTCATACTATTACTGTATGTGGATAATCTATTCCTGACATGGAATGAGAAACAGATTGTAGAATGCAAGAAGAAGCTCGCTGAACAATTTTAGATGAAAGACCTTGGGTTACTGCATTATTTCTTAGGCCTGGAAGTATGGCAAATTTCAGAAGGAATATTTCTCAACTAGGGAAAGTATGCAGTAGAGATATTGAAAAGATTCGATATGTTGGAATACAAAGCCATGGCCACACCCATGGATTCCAACTTGAAGTTGTTAGCTGATGACTCATCAGAATTAGTGCATGGGACTCAATACAGACATATTATTGGGTCGTTAAATGTATCTAACAAATACCAGACCAGACATTTGTTTTGCTGTCAGTATCTAGTTCAACTAGACGTGTTCACCAAATAGTTGCAAAACATGTGATGAGATATCTAAAAGGGACTATAGACTTTGGTCTATACTATGATGGAAACCATGACTACAGATTGTATGGCTATACAGATACAGATTGGGCTGGAAGTATCTCAAACAGGAAAAGCACATCATGTAGATGCTTTTGTTTGGGGTCTACTATGAGTTCATGGTTTAGCAGGAAACAGTCCAGTGTTTTTCTTAGCACGACTAAAGCAGAATACATAGCAAATTGCTCTACTAAGTTGTGAAGCCATATGGCTTCGGAAGCTGATAACAGGTCTCTTTGACCTGAAGATGGATACTACAATGATTCAGTGTGATAACCAGAGTTGTGATGACAGAGAACCCGTAACACATAGAAATCCGGTATTTCTACATACGAGATAAGATGCAGATGATGATGTTTCAGTATTTACATACTGTAGATGCAGATGATGGTGATTCAGTATTTCTATACTGAATATAGAGATGATGATGTTTCAGTATTCCCATACTGAGGATATAGATGATGATGATTTCAGTATTCCCATACTGAAGATATAGATAATGTTTCAGTATTTACATATTGTAGATGCAGATGATGGTGATTTCGTATTTCTATACTGAATATAGAGGTGATGATGCTTTCAGTATTTCTATACTGAAGATATAGATGATGATGCTTTCAGTATTCACATACTGGAGATACAAATGGTGATAGTTCAGTATCCACATACTAAAGATGTAGATGATGGTGGTCTAGATGATGATGTGTTGACAAAGCCTCTGTCTCAGGTAAAGTTCAAACACAAGCTTGGTGTTGTTCGGAAAGACCTTCCTCGAAAGGGGGAGTAGTGGTGTTGCAGTGGGATTGTATCATCCCTGGGCATTTGCTCTAAAGTGATCCGGTGACCTCGATCCTCGAGAATGAAGAGGGATTGTATCATCCTAGGACATATGTCCATAATGGATCCGTTGACTTCGATCATCGAGAATGTAGTGGGATTGTATCATCCCTGGGCACCTGCTCTAAAGTGATCTGGTGACTTCGGTCCTCGCGAAAGTGGCAGGATTGTATCATCCTTGAACTTCGGTTCAAAATGAATTCGGTGACTTCGGTACTCAAGAACGTAGCAGGATTGTATCATCCTTGAACTTCGGTTCAGAACAGATCCGGTGACTTCGGTACTTGAGAACGTAGGAGGATTGTATCATCCTTGAACTTCGGTTCAAAACGGATCTGGTGACTTCGGTACTCGAGAACGTGGTAGGATTGTATCATCCTTGAACTTCGGTTCAGAATGGATCCGGTGACTTCGGTACTCGAGAACGTGGTAGGATTGTATCATCCTTGAACTTCGGTTTGTTGATGAAATTGTCATTGATGCCAACATGGTCTTGATGTCATTGATGCCACCACTTTGCTGAAGATGTTGAAGTAGTCCTGCTAATGATGTTGAAGACCCAGGAGATGGACATTGAAGCTAAAGGTTGATGACATGGCAAGAGGAATATGGGCGTTGGATGACATATGAGGACATGACAGCTTGGGCAAACCATGACATGACAAAGAAGAGTTAAATATTAATGGCATGGCATGATTGGGCTTTGGAACATCAAATGACCCATCCTGTGGTCATTTGTGGTTTGTATCACCTAAAGGAGTCCTTAAAACCCTTGCATGAACCCACACACTTGGCAGGTAGTTGATCGGCCCAATATAAACTTTAGAAGTCGGCTCAGAACTAGTAATATATGTCGGCCCAATATAAACTTTAGAAGTCAGCTCAGAACTAGTAATATATGTCGGCCCAATATAAACTTTAGAAGTCGGCTCAGAACTAGTAATAAAATATTTTTTATATCTCAGGTCAGCTCCACTACCTTTTTTAAAAGTCGGCCTCAAAAAATTCATGAAAATGAGGTAAAAATTAGTATAAATACCCCCACGATTTCACTTTAGATTGTGGAGATTTTCGTGGGAGAGCTCTGCGATTTTATGCCACTGAGGTATCCGCAAGCAGACTCAGGAAATTTTTTTTTTTTGGAGCAGAAGATCCGAATATTTCAGTACCTTTTTTCTCTCTCTAATTTTTGGCTGTATACTGAGGCTGCCTTAGGACCGAGGGCTACAGCAGTGGAAAGAAAGCAGCCGAAATTTGCAGCAGTTGAGGGTTTCCACAGACCCGAATTTCCACAGTGATTTTTTTTGTGTGTGTTTTTCTGTAGTGGGAAAATGAAGGAAGGGAAAACTAGTTACCACATCCCTTCTTAGTTGGGGACGCACTAAATCCCAGCAACATCTCTGCTGAAGGACGCACTGGGCCATTGTTCCTTTCTCTGCTGGAGGGCACACTCTATTCAACTTGAGAAAAATCATGGGAGAGAAAGCTACTACAAACTTCAAGAGTTTGACCATTTGCTAATGAGTTTGGCTGCCAAAAGATAGAGGGCACACTTGGTTATTTTGCTGTCCATTATTGTTACTCATGGGTGAAGGAAAGTGCTGTAGCAGCTAGCCTCTATGTCCCAAATCGATTCACTGTATCAGCCTTCTTCTATTCTTCAAATTGATCTACTGTAGCAGACTTCTCCATTTCCCAAATCGATTTATGGTAGCAGCATATTCAGATTTACAAGACACGAGTTTCCTACAGCAACCACGTTGAGTTTGGCATACTATATAAGTCTGTTGACAGGATCCTGAAGGTACTTGGAAGGCAGCAATTATTAAAGGTACTTATTTCAAGGACCAGCATCAAAGAACCTAGTATATCAATCTCCAGGCATCTTGAAGCACTATAGTATATTCATGAACACCAACTTCAGTGGGGCGTGAAAGAGAGCAACCTACAGCAAAGAAGTGAAGATTGAGGCAAATCTACCACCTACAGGACGGCATTCCCAGATCTGATATTTATATGCTATTTGACTGTTTCATTTCCTTTGTTGAGCAAGGTCTTCCTGTACATTTCAGACATCTAATTGTCACTGCTCCGTTGGGATAAAGCATTGACAGTTATGCAGCAGATGAAGAAGCAATTTGGCGGTTGACAGACAGCTCTGAGATATGTTCTTTAAGTCATCTACATGAGGTAAGTTTGAACAAGTAAAAACAGTGAATGATTACATTATGTGCAATGATGAACAGTAGCCTATAGTGTTTATGCAGAAGTCAATGATTGGTACAAAGATCAGTAAGTATGTGAATTAAGGTGTGGTCTACACAAGAGGTATGTTCAGCCTGTGAAATTGAATGAACAAGTGAAAGTATGAATGTGTGAGCTAATACATGTCATATTCCTAATATGACTATGATGTACTCTAAAATGATGATGATATGATGCTTTTCATATACTATGATATACACACAGTCAACAAAGGTTGATAATGAAATTGATTGTGATGATGGTGTTAATTATGTACACAGTGACATACTTGGTTAGTGACAGTCTGATGATAGTGACTTGCTAAAACAATGACTTGGCCACACACAGCGCTTAATTGTTATATCATTCTATAAGTTGAACTTTGAGTTCATGATTGAGGCATTTACAAAAGGAAGAAAATATGTATTCTCAGTCTATCGCTGAGTAAAGCATATTGGTTGTATGAACAGTTTGGTACAGGTTTGAAGCCAGCAAAGACTCTATCCAAACAATACTAGAGTCAGTGATCTTGAAAGGCATTTTGAGCCTTATTTGCTGTACTATGATGAAGAATACAGTAACAGGTATGCAGTATATATATGTATAGTGAAGAATCCCGCAGTGTATAATCAGTATGCTTCATATGCAATAAACATTTGTGATGTGCAATAATGATGGACAGAAGTCTGTACCAAGTGGCTAACTGTAGAGTGATGACATGAGCTATGTTGAGTACCCTATGATGTTCCAGACCTTCTTGGTAACATTGGAACCTTGATGACATATATATGCCTTGATGCTCTTTGCTTTGTTGATTAGTGCTGCAGCAGTAAAGAATGATGAGCAGAGATGATGATGCAGAAATTGATCAAGTAGTTCTCAGAATGACCAGCAGAGATACATGAGCAGTAGACAGTGATGTTTTGGCAATGGTTAGAGCAGATCCTTGTAAGCACATACTTGAACAACAGGTTTGACAGGTTGTTGACAATGAGCAGCAGAACTGATTGATGATTAGCAGCAGTTGATTGTGTTGGAAAGTGGATTGAGGTGTTGTCGAGCAAACCTGAAGAACAGAGTTCGATGATCAGTGATAGCAGCTGTATGATGACGTGACAGTGAGCAGCGTTGATGGTGAGCAAATGATCGACAGTATTGACCAGCAGATTACAGAGACAAGTGAGTGATGAAATAATGTAACAGTGAGCTTTTATTGTAAAAGCAAGCTTGTCTTGCTTTTGAGGTTAGGATACCTCAAACCCTTCTTAGCAGGGTCTAAGAAAACCAGGCAGGGTCCTGGATGAAGAGTAGGTGCTCTTTGTATCAGTAGGTGCTGATTTTGCCTAACGGTTGTAGCCGGACCAAAATAATATAAAAAGATTACAAATCTATATGATGTGGTGTTCTTCTGTGTTATGGTCCTTGATGAGTTAAATGCTATGATCTATGAATGATGAAGTTTATGAATTGATTATGAGATTGGTAGAATAATGAAATGATGATTTGGTAGTTAAGTGTGACAGGTCGAGAAAAATTGTAAAATATTGCTTTACATTGATTCCCCCCCCCCCCCTCTCAGTGTCTACAATCATCCTGATTCACCCCCTCGGATCCGGTGACTTCGGTACTTGAACGTAGGGGGGTTGTATCATCCTTGAACTTCGGTTCAGAACGGATCCAGTGACTTCGGTACTCGAGAACGTGGTAGGATTGCATCATCCTTGAACTTCGGTTCAGAACGGATCCGGTGACTTCGGTACTCGAGAACGTAGTAGGATTGTATCATCCTTGAACTTCGGTTCAAAACGGATCCGGTGACTTCAGTACTCGAGAACGTGGTAGGATTGTATCATCCTTGAACTTCGGTTCAGAATGGATCTGGTGACTTCAGTACTCGAGAACGTAGTAGGATTGTATCATCCTTGAACCTCGGTTCAGAACGGATCTAATGACTTCGGTTGTCGAGAATGTGGTAGGATTGCATCATCCCTGGACTTTAAGTCCAAAAGAGATCCAAAGACTTCTTTGTCTTTGTACTGTGACTTGTAGGTTGTTGCTGATGATGATGATGTTTTCTGATCGAAAGATCAAAATGTGATGATGATGATTTTTTGATCGAAAGATCTGATGATGATGATGATGATGATGATTTCTGATCGAAAGATCAGAGTGTGATGATGATGATGTTTCTGATCGAAGGATCAGAGTATGATGATGATGATGTTTTCTGATGGAAAGATTAGAGTGTGATGATGATGATGTTTCTGATCGAAAGATCAGAGTCTAATGATGATGATGTTTTCTGATCGAAAAATCAGAGTGTGATGATGATGTTTTGATGATGATGATGTTTCTGATCGAAAGATCAAAGTATGATGATGATGATGTTTTCTGATCGAAAGATCAAAGTGTGATGATGATGCTTTGATGATGATGATGTTTCTGATCGAAAGATCAGAGTATGATGATGATGATGGATCAGAGTATGATGATGATGATGTCTTCTGATCAAAAGATCACAATTTGATGATGATGTGTTTTTAATCGAAAGATTAAAGTACGATGATGACATTTTGATGATGATGATGGTGTTGATCGAAAGGTCAAAGTACTGAAGATGTTGCTGATCGAAAGGTCAAAGTACTGAAGATGTTGCTAATCGAAAGGTCAAAATGCTGAAGATGTTACTGATCAAAAGGTCAAAGTGCTAAAGATGTTGCTGATCGAAAGGTCAAAGTGCTATTGATGAAGATGTTGTTGATCGAAAGGTCAAAGTGCTGAAGATGTTGCTGAAGATGTTGCTAATCGAAAAGTCAAAAGATGTTGATGCTGATCAAAGAGTTGTTGTCATTGAAGACTGAAGACGAAGACTATATGATGTTGAAAAGCTTCCAATGATTTATAGATGTGTTACCCTGATGATGTTGATGATGTCCTCTATCTCTCTCCCGCTATTGTTGTTGTTGATGTTGTTGTAGAATACACTTCTCATTAAGGGGGAGTGTTGAAATATTGTAACTTCGAAGAATATTCTATATGTATCTTTTTGTGGTCCCCGATGGTCCTACCAGGAGAACCTCTTGTATTACTTTGTACCCCGATGCTTCTAATCGGAAGAACTAATAAGAGTCATGAGGTAGTCCCCTCTAATTGTAAAGGTGGGTCATTAACACCCCAATGTGGTTACTTGAACCTACATGTGTAACTCGAGCCTACATGATTTAACACGAGCCTACATGTCAGATGAGTTAATTAAAGTGAACAGATGAATATAAATAGAGGTGTAGCACTCCTCATTTGGAGCACACACTCTCACTTGTGTAGCGCATTAGTGGAGAAGAGAAGAGTAGCTGGAGAAGGAGGATCAGGGATCATGGTTTGATCTCCTTGTTGGTTTTATCTTTTATCTTTTGGGGCATCTATATTGAGGAAGCTTTTGCTGGGTTTTTCCCTTTAGGGTTTTCCCAGGATAAATCTTTGTGTTCTTGTTGTATGGTTGTGCTTGTCTCTCTTTCAGTGATCTTTTGGCTTATGGTGATGCTGTTATAATGCTAAATGTTTTAAGATCTGATATAACCATTAAAATTCAACACCATTTTCCTAGTGACTTAGGCAAATGTCACTTAGGAGAACAACACCAAGGTATAAAATTCAACACTTCCTCTTACCGAAGAAGTTGTTCTTCACCACACACAACTTGTCTCTGAAATGAATAACTTGCCTCTTCCAAGAGACTTCGTCAAGATATCTACAACCTGGCCATCAGTGGAAATGTATTGCAATGCCACAACTCCTCTCTAAACATAATCACAAATGAAATGGTATCTGATCTCAATATGCTTTGACCTATCATGAAATACAGGTTTCTCAGAGAGTTGGATGCAACTTTGATTGTCATAGTAAATCACCATAGGCCTCAGCTCCTGATCAAATAAATCCACCAATAACTTGCGAAGCCACAGCGCCTCGTACCTGGCCTGACTGGTTGCCATGTACTCAGCCTCTGCAGATCTCAAAGCAACAAACTTTTGCTTCCGACTGAACCACAACATTGTTGCTGAGCCCAAACTGAAACAACATCTAAAAGTGCTCTTTCAGTCTGCCAAACTACCTACCCAATCTAAATCCGTGAAGCCAATCAATCTAATCCTATCCGATCTCATATAATCCAGACCATAATCCATCGTACCTGCGAGGTATCTCAACACATGTTTTGCGACAACCCAGTGCACACTCCTAGGCTCTACCATGAACTCACAGAGAGTGTTCACCGCAAAACACAAATTTGG
The DNA here is from genome assembly GCA_001517045.1 of Pseudotsuga menziesii. Classification (NCBI taxonomy): domain Eukaryota; kingdom Viridiplantae; phylum Streptophyta; class Pinopsida; order Pinales; family Pinaceae; genus Pseudotsuga; species Pseudotsuga menziesii. Next base: position 182,379 of record LPNX010872279.1, on the reverse strand, counting down.
CCTAGAGTTGACCAAATACATCAAGGAACCTATGAGCTGACGATGTAGTGTAGAATCCACCAACTCTACCTCAAAAGCATGAAGCTTCTTCCAGTTGGTAATCATAGGTGTAAACATCAGCTTGCAATCATCCATCCAAAATCTCCTCAGAATATCAATTACATACTTTCCTTGCCCTAGGAAAATATGACCAGGCTCCTACCAAACCTCCAATCCCAAAAAATAGTGCATCAACCCAATGTCTATCACATCTCATACTCTGAAGCAAGATTTCTCTTGCAAACTACAATAGGTCTCTCCCCTATGATAAACAAATGATCCACATACAACAAAAGAATGAGCGGATCATCTCCAACCATGATGAAATAGAGATTCGAATCTGTCTCACTCTTCTGAAAAACCCATCTGCAGTAAGTAAGAGTCTATCCTGGAATACCAAGCTCGAGGAGCTTGCTTCAGCCCATACAAGGATTTCTTCAACTTGCACACATGAGACTCTCTCCCATGAATCTGAAAGCCCTGTGGTTTCTCCACATAAACCTCCTCATGTATGATTCCATTGAGAAATGCAATCTTCACATCCTTCTGATGGATCTTCCAACCCATTTCCGCAGCAATAGAAATCAATGATCTGATAGAAGTATAACGAGCAACCGATGCAAAAGACTCATCATAATCAACTCCCTCTATATGTGAGAACCCCCACGCCACAAATCAAGCCTTGCATTTCTCCACACTGCCATCTGCAGCATGCTTTACCTTGTAAAGCCACCGAGAAGTCACCACTGACTTCCTCTCAGGTCTCGCAACAATCTCCCAAACATCATTCTTCATGATGGAATGGTACTCTTCCATCGTGGCATCTCCCCAAACATGATGTTGAGAGGCCTCCTCTAACGTAGATGCATCAAAATCACGAAGACTAGCAACCAATGCCGTACCCAACTTGTCTCGCATCACTATAGCCCTCACTGGCTCCTTGGGCGTTCCAAACTCCTTAGCTTCCTTCTGAGTCTCTCGAAGCCACTTAGGCTTCTTCTTCCCTGAAGGTTGCTCCCAAACTAGTATATCCTCATATGATGAACTCCCAGAGGTAGAAGGCCCAGTAACCTGTGAACCAGAAGTTGGTGAACCAACAACTAGTGAAACCTGTGATCCTGAAGCTCTATATAGTGAACCTGTGACCTGAGAACCAAAACCTGTCCCCAAAGACTTTGTTGGTTGAAACACTGAAACTGAAAATCCCATGCTTATACTATGTGGTCCAATAACCCCGAAAACTTGTGTACTTGTCATCTGCACTGAAGGTACCTGTGAAACTACCTGAGGTGTGGGAACCTGCTGCTCTCCCTACTCCGACTCTCTAGACTTCCGGAAGGCCCGCTCCTCAAATCTCACTTCCTTCCCCACAACAGCCTTCCTCTGAGAAAGAAGATAAATGCAAAAGGCCTTCAAAAGTCTCATCATACCCCACAAAGATGCCTCTCTCTATTGTAGCCTCAAACTTTGTCCTCTTCTCAAGGGACATGTGAATAAGTCGGGCAACCAAATATCCGAAAATGACTGACCTCGGACTTTTTTCCTGTGAAACTCTCCTCATGTGTCTTGTTCTCCACGGCACGAAGGGGATTCATGTTCTAAAGGTATACAATTATACTATATGCCTCTTCCCAAAGGAAGAAAGGAAGAGACTGATCATGTAACATGGCTCTCTCAGCTCCAATAATAGATCTATTCTTCCTCTCTGCCACTCCATTCTGCTCAGGAGTGTATGGTACCGTCAACTGTCTCTAAATGCCTTCCTGTCTGCAATACTCATGGAACTCCTTGGAGGTATACTCACCCCCGTTATCTGATCAGAGTGCCCAAATCTTCCTCCCAGACTGGTTCTCCACAAGAGCTTTGAACTCTTGGAATATCTGCAAGACCTCGGATCTCTTTCTCTTCAGGGAGTAGATCCAAGTCTTCCTAGAATGGTCATCGATGAATGTCACATAATACTCGAAACCTCTCAGAGAAACAGCTGACAAAGGACCACGTAAGTCGAAATGTATCAAATCAAGAACTCCTGTTGACCTACTATCACTACTCGTAAAAACAGTCTTGGTGTACTTTCCCAAAGCATGCCCCTGCATACATCACTGTGCTTCGTGCTAAACTCTGGCAAACCTGTAACCATATACCTCAACATACGCAAAGTTGGATGATGCAGATGAGCCATCCTCGTGTGCCACAGCTCACAAAGCTCGTTGTCGTCGTTATGTGCCAAAGCATGTTGGGGTTGAAACAAGAGGTTGTACAGTTTCTCACATCTGACTCCAATGGTGTAAGAAGGAGATGGTCCTGCAGTCTTGGGAAAAACACGCACATGGCAATCTAGGAAGAACACCCCAAGACCCCTATCCTCGATCATAGAAACTTATATCAAGTTCTTCTTCAGCCCAGGTACAAACAATACGTCCCTCAAATGGTCCTCATGGACTCATGGACTCTCTCTTAAATGTAATGGTCCCACGCCCAACAACTCTGACAACTATGCCATCCCCCAACACTACCTCCACATTAACCCCTTCCTATGAAAGCTCAGAGAACATCTCTCGAGCACCTGTCATGTGGCTCGAAGCTCCACTATCAATATACCATGTGCCGATGGTGGATGCACTCAAAAAATGGCCAGTCAACAAGGAATACTCCCTCTCAATATGAATATTTGCATTGGTGATGACGGATGCTCTCTATCTATCAACATGCCCAGTACAAAGAGAAAACTCTCTCTCGAATCTAGCTATAAACTCCTCAACCTCTGCTGAAGCTATTTTCTACTGTTGATTTTTCTTCTTCTTATGTGGGCATTGTCCAGCATAGTGCCCAAACTTTTGACAAGCGAAGCACTTCACAGTGCTCAAGTCCTTATGTCCCTCTTGTTGCTTAGCCTCGCCCTTCTTGGGACCCTTCTTGAACTTCTTCTTCCCCTTTGCAGTCAACGCCACATTCTCCTCATCCTCCCTACTAGTAGAAGAGTTGCCCTGCACAAGACGTCTCCAAGTCTCCTCCTGAACAAAGTCATCCCAAGTGATGTCCCATGTAAGTAAGTTATCCATGGCTACTATAGCCTCCACAAAAACAGCCCAAGGCTTTGAAACCCCATTCAAGGCTGTATGCACTAGCTCCGAACCAGGAACAACCTCCCCCACTGCTGCAAGCTCATCTCTCACTTGAGAGATCCTAGTAAAAGGTAGGAAATCACACCCTCGGCTCTGGCCATGTTGATGCTTTTCAACTTCTCTCACAAAACCATCTTTCTATTCTCATTTGAGCTTTGAAACAAGCTAGTCAAAGCATCCCACATCTTATATGCATGGGTTTTGGTGGAAATGTGTAGGATCACATGGTCTTTAACTGCATCTAGGATAATTCTTCTAGCCTTTATGTCCTTCTTGTTGAAGGTAGAAAGTGTTGTTGCATTGGTAGGAGGAACAACAATAGGATTTGTTGTAGCGTTGTGAACCACCTCATCCCATAACTCATTTGCCTCCAATATGAGCACTAGCCTAGCTTTCCATGGGACAAAATTCCCAGCCCCATCAAGCATATCCTCCAACCTAAGTCTTGTTGCCATTTTCTCCGCAAAGTTCAAGTTTCAACAAGGTGTTGTCCACTGACAAAAGAAATCACTTAAGTCTGAAATTTTTAACTATGTAAAATCCTACCCTCTCTTTAACAAAGCTCTAATACCATGTAGAATTTTCAGCACTCTCCCAACCCGGTTTCGAACTCCGTTTTAAGCATTGTTTAATACACAACCCAATTTAGCATTCTACTGCAAATTAGATTTTTCTCATAAACAATATAGGACTGAAACACAAAAAGAAATTCTACAACTTTTTACGAGCAGCAAATAAAACACATTCACACATAAATTTTTGGTCCAATGACCCAAGAAAAACCCCAACCTTCGAGGAAAACCTGTTAGAGAAAAAATTTATTTATCTTTGAAAAAATACAGCAATAGACAGAAAAACAGTCCCAACTTATCTCAACCGGAAGAAAGAAATCTGCCTCGATTTTTCGTGCCAAAACAAAAACATCAAACTCGGAAATTTTTCTGGTGCACCCTCATTTTTAGTGCTGTTGTACGGACTGTATGGCAACCATACGGACAGGCTGCACGACCTATTGTGTACAGACATGTCTTGAAACCCGTGCCGACTGAAACTACCTCGAGATTCATGCCCAAATTCACTGCCTCAAAATACGTGCCCAAATTTCTCTGCCTCGAAACTCGTGCCTAAAGTTTTTCCTTGAAATTCATGCCATGTACTTCTGCCTCAAGATTTGTGCCATGTACGGAATCCGTACTGTACAGACGGGCTACAATAAATGCACTTGTTGCCTCCTCCAAATTCATGCCAAGCTATTGTGCTTGCCTCCTAAATTTGCGTGCCAAAAGAAAAATTGTTCCTGCTGCTATTTCTCCCTCTTTCTCAGAAATGGCTCTCTCTCTCAAAATGCAAAAGTGGCTCTTCACTTGGAAAACTTTCTTTTTAGGTAAAAAATGTTAAGGTGAATGAAAAGCCATCTAATCCAAGGGTCCATATTAGATTATATGAGTGGTTGTGATTAAATCACTTTTCTCCACAAAGTAAAAATTAATTCACTCACTTTTTAAATTTTTACTTTAAGTGCACTTTTTTCTCTAAAGTGCATTTAATGCTCATCTCAAGTCATTAATATAAAGTCCAAGTGACTTAACCCTTTTTCCTAGTGACTTAGGCAAATGTCACTTAGGAGAGCAACTCCAAGGTATAAAATTCAACATCTTCATCTCACACGTCATACTTTGCTAACCATAGTGCATCAATAAGAATAGTTTCCATGCATTCTACAAGCTTAAACAACATGCTCTGAGTACAAAACTTCTAGAGAGGATAATACTTTTTCCCTCCAACTTGATGCCTCGAAGTGGAATACTCCAAAAAAATACCTTTCCCCTCACTCATTATGCTGCAATGCAATCTACAACCGCTCCCATGTTCAGAACGTAGTTGAACCTCAATTCAATCAACCACTACCAAAATCAAACATGGCTCTCATACCAGAAACCTCAACAAACTAGGAAATAGCATTGGCAAACCAAAAGTTCTTGAGCAGAAGCTTATTAGAGAGCTTAGCACCCTCAAAAATACACCCAACTTAAGTTATTAACTCTGATACCACGGTATTTATTCAACATGCATTACAACTTCTAGTCAATGGTGCACTTCTTTAGAAGTGCACTAATGTCAAATCTGTGTGCTAGGTTTACAAATTATACCTCAATCTCGGCACTGTATTGTGCGCTAAATCAGCTAATTGCTAGTCTTCTAATAAACATTCAAAATTTCTAACCATGGTAATCAAAATCAAGTTCACATAAAAATCACTGATAACTAGAAGAAAGTTACCTCTCGTTACTTTCATACCTTCGTTTTGTATATCAGAATAATTGAGCTTGAATTATGATGAACATTTTCAAGTCTAAATGCCTAGCTCTATTGATGTACTCTACAAATAGATATTCAGAGTTTTTAGTAAATCCAAACACTATACAAAGTTGATGGTTGACAGCATCTACATATTTAACCATACAAGGACTGCCCAACATGTGTAAATCCAAATCCTGCACATATTCGATGGCTGATAGTATCCGCATTCCTAAACTATGCAAGACCTATTCAGCATTTATCTTCTATGCAAGACATATTTAATCATACAAGCACTGTCCAACGTGTAAATTCAAATCCTGCACATATTTAATGGCCGATAGCATTCGGATTTCTAAACTACGGTTGATAGCATCCACATTCTGCATCGAGCATTTGTCTTCGAGCAAGATTGCTATAGAGGGGTATTGTGGCAGGCTTGCTCCTATCCAAATGCAGGTTGTGAGTTGCATTTTGCTAATCAGTGACTGGATACAAGTCATGTATTGTTGGCCATGTCTCAATTTAATTATTGTTGATGTTGAGGCTTTTAAAGCAACAAGGTCTGTCAAGTGTCCAAACCACACTTACCAATTTGATGGTGTTCAAACATTACCCAGGCTAGATATCTAACTAGAGACTTGCCCCCAACAAGTGCACTGCTCTTTCACTAAGTTGCCTACCCTCGTGGTGTCAATTTTTCAGGGCATTTCTACCAACTTTCTACTTGTAAACTATCTCATCCTATTGAAAGAGACTATCTTTTGTTCATCTTTTGTAATATGTTTTCCCTCTTAATAGAAGCAAACTTCGTAAAAATGACGTTGACTTGCTCTTAAAAATGAAAAACGTGTTGCCATATATAACTAGTTAGTGCAGCCTATTTGTTTGGGTACAAGGTTTAAATAACTCATAAAAGTTTTTCAATGTATCATAGTATACAAAACTCAAGCATGCTTCCTATGAATGTCAATTCATAAACTCGATATATGCTACACAGCAAAACTCCTCCTTCATTAAGATCTCAGTGAATTACGTAGACACTATACTCAATTAGTAATAGAATTCCTGATAAGTACTAATGTGAAATTGTGTTGAAAATGGATCTCTTACATCATACATGTAATGAAGATACTTCCAAACTCAGAGAAACAGAAGTATATTGTAAGCTTTCCACCTTTCCATGCAAATTTAAGCGTTCTCATGCTTTCACAGTAGCTTATCATGTTTACAAATTTCTGATTCCAATGACAGAAAATCAAGTTAACGAGGTACTAAGAAAAGACCATAACCGCTGATGACAAAACAGTTCTGTATTCCATTAAGTTCCATTATAAGTATTGGTCACCTATGTTGTAAATGTCTTTCCAATTTCCTGCTCATGTTCTACCTGAGTATACTCTTTATGTGTCATGACCATGTCTTCCAAGACTAAGATTGATGTTGCATTACATAATGTATGTAATGAGGCCATTTTGAGGAATCTATTGACATATTACAAAAGGAAGAATCCCTGTATGTAATTTCCTGATTCAGCGAGATATTCTTGAATAAATTACTCAATCTAACCGTGCTTTCTAATCTTTGCAAGGTTTTTTGGTAACTTCAAATTGCAAGGTAAGACCATATGTCATCTGGTCATAATGTAGCAGCACTCTGTCCTCATGCAACACTATGATCATTGACCATAGTGTATCTATATCATGACAAATTTGATGGCTTTTCATCAAAGCAATCACTGAAGATAAGAATCCCATCTTGACTAGTTTAACAAAACAAGTTTTTGATTCAATTTAGTTATTTAAGAAGGCCAGTTGTGTCTAGTTTTTCTTTGAACTGTTTATTTGTAGATGAAATGTAGTTGAACCATATTCTACATTGTGAACACACAATGTTTACGAGGGTAGATGGAAGATTAAACTCATGAGGCAAAATAATAGTATGAATGGCAATATGTTCCCTAATCTTGTGGTTTTTTCTCTTTCTCAACGGTTACTTCCATCTTATGTGAAACAGAGTCCAAATCATTAGAAAGGATCTCTTCCTTGTTCTGTGCAACTTTCTCCTGTGGCATTGCCTCATATGTTGCCTGCATCGCTTGTCGCATGATCTCTTCCTTGCTCAGAGCAGCGCCTTCCTGTGGCATATCCTGATAGGTTGCCTGCATTAGTTCCCGCATAAGCTTTTCCTCTTTTTCAAGTTGAGCCTCCATGATTAAGTGTGCTTCCGTTCGTACTGGGTCAAGGTATTTTTGAACAGTTTCTTCCTGAATAAATTAGAAACAATGACTTTTCAATTCGTTCAGCTGCAACTTGCAACAAGTAAATAAAACAGTCAAAACAGAATCAATGGCTTCATCATACCGTTTTGTCAAGAGTTTCATTCAGTTTTTGCATCTCTTGCACAACCTTCCGAATTTCTGACAAAATCATCTGTTCTGGTACTCTTTCTAAGATTGCCTTCCTTTGACGCATCTGAAAACAAAATCAGGGCGACTACAATTTGAAAAAATGGTTATCATTGTTCTCTTTCATATAAATATAAATGCAACTACCATGAATGATTGCATATTAATATCTGTATCTGTACTTTCAAAACATACGTCTTAACCAATGTTCGCCCAAGTCTCTGGGACATGGGGATGCGGGAGCAGGGAAATGCAGAAATGGCATATGCATAAGTATCCTGCCCCCAAATTTTATGAAACATTGAAGGGTACGTCAGGGTCTTCAACATAGGGGACCCCACCAGGAATACTACAAAATTTATATTAGAATACATAAAAATTGAAAGTTGGAGCATGAGTCATTGAAGTCTTTAATTTTATAATCTTAAGATTAATACAAGTTTACAACATACATCAAGTAAAATAAAATGAAATACAACCAAAAACAAGCTATAACTGATAAAGTAAATTCAGAAATACAACCATATTGAACAGTAAAATGAAATCGAGGCTACTGCGAAGGAAAATAGTGGACAGCGTGGCCCTTCATCATTCAATATTTTATTGATTTTTTATTTTTGGGTAAAAAACTGTCAAAGGAAACATGGGGACTCCATTTTTAGGAGGGAAAAGTTTTCCTTCTGTGTTTCCTTGAGTTTCTTTCAAACAGAGACGTGGGGAGGACGTTTCCTATGGAGTTTCCAAGTTTCTGAGACGTGTGGGGGTGTGGAAGTGTGTTTCCTACCCTTGGGGATTTGTACCCATGTAACACTGGTCTTAACTTATACGTAGTCCGATTACTGCAAAGCAATCACCTTTTACATTCATATATAGCATGCAAAAAAGTACATGATTTATTCGTTTGAGAATAGTGATGTTATTGTGCAGAATGCAAAGTGTATTCCTGTCAAATTCAGATTTGAAAATATGCCAATTCCAATACAACCTTTGTGAAGAGTTTTCTACATGGAGCTCTGTTATCACAGATTCTGTAGGGGGTATTACTCCTCTTTTTTGCCAGAGCAGACCAGATTTTGTTATCCTTTACAGTGAGTTTTACAAATATATCATGAGTGATGAATGGATTTAGATCATTTTGAGATCGCAGCTGGATCAGTTTTTGTGGGCCAAGCCTTGGAGCAGGACCCCAGGTCATTTCCCGAGCTTCTTTTGGGATCCCTGGACCCCTACTATATGTTGGAAACTTTGTACAGTGGATTTCTCCACTATTGGACATTGAGTTTGATGCTGGCCTGCAGTACTTCACACATGTGCCTATGATGTATTCTACAGTTGCAATTGTGTATCAGATGATGTGTCCAGAGGGCGTTTTATGGATGATTATGTGTGGTATTGATAAACTGACTAGTAGCAGGATTTATCTTATGACTTGATATTATCTGATAACTTGATGAGTAGGACAGTTGCATAGCATTACATCCTAAGTCACCTGGTTCGAATTCGTGTTCAAGTTCGACAACCTTGAAATTCGTGAAAAAACCGGCAATAAAATTTAGTGATAAAATTCGGCATTAAATTCGTGATACTATAAAACTTGAATATATATATATATATGTAATAAAATTTAATATTCTCATGGGTGTTGGCTTTATACAGTGTTCTTTATATATTAATAATATATATAGCTTTTCATTTCCTTTGTCGTCATAAAGGGGTGATTCACTTAAAAATTGAAAGCACCATGCCATCCTTCTAACGGTGCTTCTGTCTTATCCTTCTTATCCTCGGGATGAAAGCATTAAACTCCCCTTTTTTTATGCATTTGGGAGGCCAATGGCCAGGCAAAACCAATGGGAATGACACACGACACAGAGAGGGGACTGATAGTGAACCGTGATTCACCGGAAGACCTGTCGAGCGGCAAGCACGAGCAGTGAGTACCGGTCAATCTTGCGTCGACTCCTACGTAGCGAATTAAGGGCATCAGACGAAGAAATCATAGCATTAACAGGCGTCAGGTGAATCGATTATGGCAAGCTCGGTTAGTAAATTGATGATCGCAGGCGTGGGCTACTTGACCCATGGTTTCACTCTTAAAAATCGGGGAACTTAACCATAAAATTCGGCATGTGATGAAATTCGATAAATTTCAAATTTGAACCTCCAAATTCGTCGAATCCAGTGACAAGGATTACATCTAGTGTTAGTTTGTGTTATATACATGTTCTTCAGCAGGTCTCCAGAGTATAGCCTTGATCATCACGTGACCCTTGGTTCCATTTGTTGGCCTTGTCCCCATTCCACCCATTCACCTTGCATGATAAAATCCCATTTGATTCGAATATGGCTAAGTAACTCAAGGACTTCCCCCTTGTGATCTCTTTGTTAGGAATCAGGATGGCCTCCATGTATACCCCTGGTGTCTCAACTTTGATGTGCGTAATAGAGCCTTCTGGGTGTATATCCTTGTGGATTGATTGCAAGCTAAGGTTGGCCAAATCACCAACATAGATCCATCTTAAACCTGGATCTATCAAGCACTGAGCAGGATCCAATTTTTTGAGGTGTAAATTTTTTTTATCTTAAAGTTTTTACACATTCGCAAAAAATTTACACCTCAAAAATTAGATTCCTTTTTTTTATTTTATGAGACATGGATTTTTTCAATTATTTTTTATTTGGTTTTTATTTTTTTAGTTCAAGAGACGAAATTATTTTTTTCAATTATTTTTTTTATTTCTGGGAACGTTACATTACATAACGTAACATGACAACAACTCCACCATACTGGGTTGTAGAGCACCCTGCTACTCTCGATGCAACTAGAAGTATTCCCCCGAGTCGTCAAACATGTCTTCCCATCCTTGAAATTGGTTAGTGGATGGGAGGGTAAGTACTCCTTGAATTAAGATGTTAAGCCTACTTTATCTAAAAAGGCATTATTGTGGCAAATTTGTCGCACCTATGTACGGTGGCTAGGCTGTGTCATAATTGGTTCCCAAAAGGCAATCCAGGGACAGTACCTTTCAGTCATTAGAAAACTAAAAAATTGCAAATAAATAAACTGCTTCAAAGAAAAATCAAAAGAGAGAAAAGAAAGAAAAGGCATCAAAAAAAAAATGAAAGAAAAATGTGAAAGTTAAGTTCAAGGGGGAAATGCTGAAGTCAAAGCGGATACCTTCTAACACATCATCCACATGTGAGACACCTTATTCCGTAGTGTTTGTAAAACTAATAAATGTCACAGAGATTCCTTTCTCCCCTATATTGAAGAGTGACCCAAGCCTTCCACTGATCAAACAATTCACCTGACTAGCTTATTAACTGCTCTATCATTTGCTCCACCAAATGAGGAAGGTTGATCTTGGAAATACTTTGTGATAATATTGTTAGAGGATAATATGCACATAATTCATTTACTTTTGCTCTATGTTTTGTTATGCTTTTGTGCTATGAGGACATGTCAAGCCATAAGTCACATGGTGATGACAAGTTCTTGGATGGGACCTTATGCTTTGTTGTTCATGAATACTCCACATAATTAAGTGGTTTTACTCCTCTATAGGCCTGATACATGGTTCTCATATTATTTTGCATGTTGGTCAAACTTTGACCAAGTTTAACTTTTTTTAATTGGTCAAACCCGGGTTTGACTTGGTCAAAGGAGTCAATCAACAGCATTGGGAATTCACATAGCCATCACTTATCACTTCTCAGCATTTGGAGGCCAAGTGGACCCCTCCAAATAGCATTTATAGCGATATTTGATTAATTGGCTAAAAATGGAATTATTTTCCCAAGTCTGGCATTTTTACCATAAGTTTAATTTAATTATTTGGATTTGATTTTAAAAGACACATTTCAACTTGGAATTGGGCACAAATTTGACGCAAATCTTCATTTTTGACGCCAAGGAACTCATCTGTGGCATTAGATTTGCATTTCAGGCAAAGGAAGCGAAGGATCCAATTAATGGCTCATTATTTAATTTTATCCCAAGGTCCAATCTAAAAAGTAACTGAGGTTCATCATGTATGGCAACGGGATTCTGGAAACACAAAGTGGTGACTTGGTTAACCTTAATTTATGCTCCTAAGCACATTTCTAGCATCTCCCTAGCATTTTGACTTGTTTCCACTTGACATTTAGCATGGCACGTTGAGGTGGGGCGCATTCTCTCCGGAGGCACATCACCTCACCTTGGGAAAATGTGGGGCAAATGCAATGCTGTAAAAGGTGGAAAGGACCACCAAGGGGATTCCCTAGTGGCCCCTAGCAATGTAACAAGCATATCACTTGTAAATTTTATCAAAGAAATTAAGCTCATGGAGAAATTCACCCCCCTCCAAGTGACTATCATTACCAACATTTTTAAAAAATATTTTAAATGAGAAAATATGTCATCCATTGATCTTCTTCACTCATATTTTAATCTTAGCCATTCATCATATTGGCTAGGGATTTTTCTCACTCTCCATCTATAAAAGAGAGTGAGCCACCATTTGTCTCTTGGCTCATTTCAACAGTGAATACAAATCAGAATTTTCTTGTGTACAAAATCTATTGTTTCTAGAAAATGTCTGATGAATTTCTTCTCTTTCTTACCTCTACTATGTGCTAGAACTCAATTCCTACTTGTTCCGGGTATTACTATGTGTGTTTTACATGCAAAGAGGGAGACCTAAGTTTGTCCATGCGCCTTGGCTGATACAGTGAAGGAGGTTTGCTAAAGCATAAATCGATTTTCCTTTTAGACATCAATTTCTGGCCATTTTCTTTGCTACTCTGCATGCCTTTCAATTTTGTAATGTTGAGTTTACTCTAGTTTGGGGATTCCACTCACTACTCTCGATTCAACTAGAAGTATTCCCCTGGGTCTTCAAACATGTCTTCCCGTCCTTGAAATTGGTTAGTGGCTGGGAGGGTAGGTACTCCTTGAATTAATAGGTTAAGCCTACTTGCTCTAAAAAGGCATTACTGTGGCAAATTTGTCGCACCTATTTACGATGGCTAGACCGTGTCATAATTGGTTCCCATAAGGCAATCTAGGGACAGTACCTTTCAATCATTAGCCAACCAAAGGATTGCAAATAAATAAAGTGCTTCAAAGAAAAATACGAAGAGGGAAAAGAAAGAAAAGGCATCAAAAAAAGAAAATGAAATAAAAATGTGAAAGTTAAGTTCAAGGGGGGCTTGTTGAAGTCAAAGCGGATACCTTCTAGCGCATCATCCACCTGTGAGACACCTTATTCCCTAGTGTTTGCAAGACTAATAAATATCACAGAGATTCCTTTCTCCCCTATATGCAAGAGTGACTCAAGCCTTCCACTGATCAAACAATTCACCTGACCAGCCTATTAACTGCTCTACCATCCGCTCCACCAAATGAGGAAGGTTGATCTTGGAAATACTTTGTGATAATATTGTTAGAGGATAATATGCACATAACTCATTTACTTTTACTCTATCTTTTGTTATGCTTTTGTATTATGAGAACATGTCATGGCATGAGTCACATGGTGATCACAGGTTCTAGGATGGGACCTTATGCTTAGTTTTTCACGAATACTCCACATAATTAAGCGGTTTTAATCCTCTACAGGCCTGATATATGGTTCTCATATCATGTTGCATGTTGGTCAAACTTTGACCAAGTTTGACTTTTTTCACTTGGTCAAACCCAGGTTTGCCATGGTCAAAGGAGTCACCCAGCAGCATGGGGCATTCACATAGCCATCACTTATCATTTCTCAGCATTTGGAGGCCAAGTGGACCCCTCCAAATAGCATTTGTAGCGTTATTTGATTAAATGGCTAAAAATGGAATTATTTTCCCAAGTCTAGAATTTTACCCTAAGTTTAATTTAAATATTTGGAGCTGATTTAAAAAGACACATTTCAACTTGGAATTGGGCACAAATTTGATAAACCTCTTCGTTTTGGAGGCCAAGGAACTCATCTGTGGCATTAGATTTGCATTTCAAGCAAAGATTCAATTAATGGCACATTATTTAATTTTATCCTAAGGTCCAATTTAAAAAATTACTAAGGTTCATCATGTATGGCAACGGGAATCTCGAAACGCGAAGTTGTGACTCGGTTAACCTTAATTTATGCTCCTAAGCACATTTCTAGCATCTCCCTATCATTGTGACTTGTTTCCACTTGACATTTAACATGGCACGTTGAGGTGGGGCACATTCTCTTCAACAGGGGCGCATCACTTCACCTTGGGCAAATGTGGGGCAAATGCAATAATGTAAAAGATGGAAAGGGCCACCAAGGGGATTCCCTAGTGGCCCCTAGCAATGTAACAAGCATTTCACTTGTAAATTTTATCAATGAAATTAGGATCATGGAGAAATTCAACCCCCTCCATGTGATTATCACTTCGAACATTTTTAAAAAATATTTTAAATGAGAAAATATGTCATCCATTAATCTTCTTCACTCATATTTTAATCTTAAGCATTCATCATATTGGTTAGGGATTTTTCTCATTCTCCCACCATTTGTAAACGACTCTTGGCTCATTTCAGCAGTGAATACAAATCACAATTTTCTTGTGCGCAAAATCTATTGTTTCCGGAAAATGTTCGATGAATTTTTTCTCTTTCTTACCTCTACTATGTGCTAGATCTTAGTTCCTACTTGTTCCAGGTATTATTATGTGTGTTTTACATGCAGAGAGGGAGACCTAAGTTCTCCCATGCGCCTTGGCTGCTACAGTGAAGGGGGTTTGCTAAACCATAAATCAATTTTCCTTTTAGACATCAATTTCTAGCAATTTTCTTTGCTACTTTGCATGCCTTTTCTTTCCTTGATTAAGAGGTTAGGCCTACTTTCTCTAAAAAGGCATTAGTGTGGCAACTTTGCCGCACCTATGTACGGTGGCTAGACTGTGTCATAATTGGTTCCCAGAAGGAAATCCAGGGACAATACCTTTCAGTCATTATCCAACCAAAGGATTGCAAATAAATAAAGTGCGTCAAAGAAAAATCCAAAGAGAGAAAAGAAAGAAAAGGCATCAAAAAAAAATGAAAGAAAAATGCTAAAGTTAATTCAAGGGGGGTTTCCTGAAGTCAAATGGGATACCTTCTAACACATCATCCACCTATGAGACACCTTATTCCCTAGTGTTTGTAAAACTATTAAATGTCACAGAGATTCATTTCTCCCTTATATGCAAAAGTGACTCAAGCCTTCCACTAATTAAACAATTCACCTGACCAGCCTATTAACTTCTCTACCATCTGCTCCACCAAATGAGGAAGGTTGATCTTGGAAATACTTTGTGATGATATTGTTAGAGGATAATATGCACATAACTCAATTAATTTTACTATGATTGTCATGTTTTTGTGCTATGAGGACATGTCATACCATGAGTCACATGGTGATCACGGGTTCTAGGATGGGACCTTATGCTTTGTTGTTCATGAATACTCCACATAATTAAGTGGTTTTACTCCTCTACATTCCTGATATATGGTTCTCATATCATTTTGTATGTTGGTCAAACTTTGACCAAGTTTGGCTTTTTTACTTGGTCAAACCCAGGTTTGACCCAATCAAAGGAGTCAACCAGCACCATGGGGCATCCACATAGCCATCACTTATCATTTCTCAGCATTTGGAGTCCAATTGGACCCCTCCAAATAGCATTTGTAGCTTTATTTCATTAATTGGATAAAAATGGAATTATTTTCTTAAGTCTGGAATTTTGCCATAAGTTTAATTTAATTATTTGGATTTGATTTAAAAAGAAACATTAAAACTTGGAATTGGGTACAAATTTGAGGCATCTCTTCATTTTGGAGGCCAAGGAACTCATCTGTGGCAATATATTTGCATTTCAGGCAAAGGAAGGCAAGGATTCAAGTAACGGCACATTATTTAATTTTATCCTAAGGTCCAATTTAAAAAATTACTAAGGTTCATCATGTATGGCAATGGGATTCTAGAAATGCAAAGTAGTGACTTGGTTAACCTTAATTTATGCTCCTACACACATTTCTAACATCTCCCTAGCATTTTGCCTTGTTTCCACTTGACATTTAGCATGGCAAGTTGAGGTAGGGTACATTCTCTCCAATGGGGGCGCATCACTTCACCTTGGGCAAATGTGGGGCAAATGCAATGATCTAAAAGATATAAAGGACCACCAAGGGGGTTCCCTAGTGGCCCGTAGCAATGTAACAAGCATATCACTTGTAAATTTTAGCAATGAAATTAAGCTCATGGAGAAATTCACCCCCCTCCAGGTGACTATCATTTCCAACATTTTTAAAAAATATTTTAAATGAGAAAATATCTCATCCATTGATCGTCTTCACTCATATTTTAATCTTAGCCATTCATCATATCAGCTAGGGATTTTGCTCACTCTCCCTCTTTAAAAGAGAGTGAGCCACCATTTGTAAAGGCCTCTTAGCTCATTTCATCAATAAATACAAATCAGAATTTTCTTGTGTGCAAAATCTATTGTTTCCAGAAATGTTTGATGAATTTCTTCTCTTTCTTACCGCTACTATGTGCCAAATCTCAATTCCTACTTATTTGGGGTATTATTATGTGTGTTTTACATGCAGAGAGGGAGACCTAAGTTCACCCATGCGCCTTGGCTACTACAGTGAAGAGGGTTTGCTAAACCATAAATCATTTTTTCTTTTAGACATCAGTTTACTCTAGTTTGGTGATTGCACTCACTATTTTCATCTGTGACCAGTGACCAAGTGTACCCAAGCAAGGAGGAAGAAATTTTCCTTTGATAGTGATCTGTTCAAAATTTGTTATGAGACATGGATTTTTTATTATATTTTAATTGGTTCTTATGAGACATTGGATTTTTTTTTAATTACTTTAATTTTTGGGAACATTACGTTACGTAACATAACATGACAACATCTCCCCCATACTAGGTTGTAGAGCACCCTGCTACTCTCAGTGCAACTAGAAGTATTCCCCTGAGTCTTCAAACATGCCTTTCCATCCTTGAAATTGGATAGTGGATGGGAGGGTAGGTACTCCTTGAATTAAGAGGTTAAGCCTACTTGATCTAAAAAGGAATTACTATGGAAAATTTGTCGCACCTATGTATGGTGGCTAGGCCGTGTCATTGGTTCCCAAAAGGCAATCCAAGGACATTACCTTTCAGCTAAGTCACATGACACGAGGACACGTGACACGGAGGACACGAAAATACGAGTATTCGACACGAGACACGACGACCCCAGAAATAGGACACGAGGGACACGTTTTATATATATAGTAAAAAATTATATATATATATATTGAAAAAATACATAAAGATCTACATTTTTTTAAAACTAGAAGTATATACAATGTACATCAATCATAATATCATTCAATTGAAATTTGACAATGATGAATCAGTAATCAATGAATCATGAACTTTGAACGAAAAATTGCATATTTGATATTTCTCAATAAACCACAAAAATCAAAATGTATTTCGAGAGAGTGCCACCGACAAATACAAAATAGAGTAGATACTACTTAGTACGTAGTCTAGTATTTAATTTCCTACTAGATACAAAATGAAAATACTAAATAGCCACAGGTAAGAATATAATAGCTCATCAATGGTACTAGTCATTGTCAATCGTCTTCCTACTCCTCCATGTCAAAATTGACTTTACTGTCATAGCTCTTTCCTCTATCTTCCTCTTCCTTTATACCCTTTTTGACAGGACACATGTCCAGAAATCAAGACACGTTCCTGGCAAGTGTCCGACACGTGTTGGAAAGTGTCCAGATTTTGGGACACGAAAATTATGGTGTCAGACACGTATTAGGGCAAGTGTCGTGTCCGACACGTGGAATACGGGACACGGGCCCTATTTGGAAGTGTCCTGTTACTTAGCCTTTCAGTCATTAGCCAACTAAAGGATTGCAAATAAATAAAGTGCTTCAAAGAAAAATCCAAAGAGAGAAAAGAAAGAAAAGGCATCAAAAAATGAAAATGAAAGAAAAATGCGAAAGTTAAGTTCAAGGGGGGCTTACTGAAGTCAAAGGGGATATACCTTCTAACACATCATCCACATGTGAGATACCTTATTCCCTAGTGTTTGTAAAACTAATAAATGTCCCAGAGATTCCTTTCTCTTCTATATGCAAGAGTGACTCAAGCCTTCCACTGATCAAACAATTCACTAGACTAGCCTATTAACTGCTCTACCATCCGCTCCACCAAATGAGGAAGGTTGATCTTGGAAATACTTTGTGATAATATTGTTAGGGGATAATATGCACATAACTCATTTATTTTTACTCTATGTTTTGTTATGCTTTTGTGCTATGAAGACATGTCATGCCATGAGTCACATTGTAATCACAGGTTCTAGGATGGGACCTTATGCTTAGTTGTTCATGAATACTCCACATAATTAAGTGGATTTACTCCTCTACAAGCCTAATAAGTGGTTCTCATATCATTTTGTATGTTGGTCAAACTTTGACCAAGTTTGACCAAGTGGACCATGGGGCATTCACATAGCCATCACTTATCATTTCTCAGAATTTGGAGGCCAAGTGGACCCCTCCAAATAGCATTTGTAGCGTTATTTGATTAAATGGCTAAAAATGCAATTATTTTCCCAAGTCTGGAATTTTACCCTAAATTTAATTTAATTATTTGGAGCTGATTTAAAAAGACACATTTCAACTTGGAATTGGGCACAAAATTGATGCATCTCTTCGTTTTGGAGGCCAAGGAACTCATCTGTGGCATTAAATTTGCATTTCAGGCAAAGGAAGGCAAAGATCCAATTAATGGCACATTATTTAAATTTATCCCAAGGTCCAATTTAAAAAAATACTAAGGTTCATCATGTATGGCAACAGGATTCTGGAAACGCAAGGTGGTGACTTGGTTAACCATAATTTATGCTCCTAAGCACATTTCTAGCATCTCCCTAGCATTTTGACTTGTTTCCACTTGACATTTAGCATGGCACATTGAGGTGGGGCACATTCTCTCCAAAGGGGGCACATCACTTCACCTTGGGCAAATGTGGGGCAAATGCAATGATGTAAAAGGTGGAAAGGACCACCAAGGGGATTCCCTAGTAGCCCCTAGCAATGTAACAAGCATATCACTTGTAAATTTTATCAATTAAATTAAGCTCATGGAGAAATTCACCCCCCTCCATGTGACCATCATTTCCAACATTTTTAAAAATATTTTAAATGAGAAAATATGTCATCCATTGATCTTCTTCACTCATATTTTAATCTTAGCCATTCATTAGATTGGTTAGGAATTTTTCTCTCTCCTTCTATAAAAGAGAGTGAGCCACCATTTGTAAAGGTCTCTTGGCTCATTTCAGCAGTGAATACAAATTAGAATTTTCTTGTGTGATAAAATCTATTGTTTCCGGAAAATGTTTGATGAATTTCTTCACTTTCTTACCTCTACTATGTGCTAGATCTTAATTCGTACTTGTTCCGGGTATTATTATGTGTGTTTTATATGCATAGAGGAAGACCTAAGTTCCCCATGCGCCTTGGCTGCTACAGTGAATGGGGTTTGCTAAAACATAAATCAATTTTCCTTTTAGACATCAATTTCTGGCCATTTTCTTTGCTACTTTGCATGCCTTTTGATTTTGTAATGCCGAGTTTACTCTAGTTTGGTGATTGCACTCACTATTTTCATCTCTGTTGCAGAATTTGGAGTGAGCAATGACTAAGTACGCCCAAGCAAGGAGGAAGAAATTTTCCTTTGACAGAGATCTATTCAAAAGTTTTTAGGTAGGAGAGAGGACTTCATCGGCAATCTGGAACAAGGTGAGTACCAAAGGACTTTGGTTTAAAAACTATGAAAACCATTTGTCACCATTATTTTCTTCTCTGTATTGTGTTTGGGTTTGCATGTGTGGGGTTTGAGTAGTGTTTTAGGTTGTCGTAGCATTTAGGTCCTTTTGAGGGAATATTTTCAAGATTACTTTGTGTTAGTAGACTCCATAGCACCCACTTTACAGACACTGGTCTTAGGGTAAAATTCAGCCACTTGGGCAGTGTCCATTCCCCTCATTTGCTTGTTTCACCTAGCTGTTCATGACATTTCAGATCTGAACCTTTAGCTACAACGAATCCAACCTAGCGTTTGAGTCATTTTTAAGTTTAATGCAACTCTCAACTTTGTCAATAAACTTCAGCCACTTGGGCAGTGTCCATTCCAGTGTTCCACGAGGACACGTCCCGCAGGGTCGGGGACGCGTTTCCACGTTTCCTGCGTCCCGAGGACTTGGGGACTCCTAGGCAAAACTTTCCCTCCCCAATCATGCCCCTATGAATTTTTTTTTTAATGTTTTCCCATTATTTTCACATTTTACAATTCCTACTTGGTACTACTTAGAAAATAAACTGATATATTTAGTATTTACATTGCACAATCATTAATATACATCAAATGAATTATTATTTTTGATATTTTATTTTATTTTTATAATTTTAGAGACGTCCCCACGTCCCCCTCCAAATATCCCTAAATTTGGGGGTGGTCTCCACGCGTCCCGAATGTGCGTTTCCCCGCTCCTGCGTCCCCCCATCCCGGAAACTTGGGGGAACATTGGTCCATTCCCCTCGTTTGCTTGTTTCACCTAGCTGTTCATGACATTTCAGATATGAACCTTTAGCTACAACGAATCTAACCTAGCGTTTGAGTCATTTTTAAGTCAAATACAACTCTCAGCTTTGTCCCAAATGCATTTTCAACATCTATATTTAGCCTGGGGTTACTAGATTGTGAGTGGATTGTTTAACTCTAGCACAAAATCCACTTGGAACTCTTCACATCAGCCTGCTAGACATTGCTTGTATGTTGGTATGTTTATTTTTAATGATTAATATATAGGACAGCCCGCATTGAAGCTTGTTCTAGTCATCTTTAATATACCAAGTGGGACTTAAATCATCTCAAGTAGCTAGTATATCTATTTCCTACCTGTGTGCTTCTTGTCTAAATCATTCTAGGGGTTATCTCATATATTGTTCATATCTAGCTTTTCTCCTTAGAATGATATCCCCCAGAGTAACAAGTTATGAAATTTACTAAAACCTCAAAGGTGCTCCATTATCTTCTCAAAAAGCGGTTTTGTAAGTACTTTAGGAAAGCTGAGCTTCTCCGCAAGTACTTAGGAAAGCAGGACTGGAGACACCTGCCATGGCTAGTCTGGGTCTGCCTTCAGCATATACGAGAAGCCTAAAGAGAGAGGATTTTGCCCAACATGACACATTGGGGCAGGTCTTGAGGTTTCACTGGTCTGGCGGTCATCACCCTTTTCCTACACAGAGACTGCCACATTTTGTGACAACAAGCTCATACAATAACTCGTGTGCAAAGTGTATTCATGTCAAATTCAGATTTGATTATATACCAATACCAATATAATGTAACTTCCTCAAGCCCCTCTATACTCCTGTTAAGGTGATTGGGTGCTCCAAAACAATCCAAATTGTTTTAATACCATGATATACCATTCCCAAGTGCCTTCCTTGGCCACCAGCACTACCCATGAGATTATGTTGCCTCATAAACCACCTGTGAGGTTGAATTTAAATTTATCCTCTAAAAGCAAATATTACAAAATTCATATGCAAATATAAAATATTGCAGAAATAACAATGCATCTCCATGATGCTTTCAATGCCCATAAAATCAATGCATTGGCAAAACCAGTGTTTTAAAAATCGTTCAAACCAGAACCGGAATTGATCAGTATGACCGGCAAGTCAAAGTGGAATCATAACCCAGCAGAAAACTCAGCTCAAGCACCAATTTGGTAACAAACCGGCTGACCCGAAGCCTGAAATGACTGATTCGTTACCGAACCAGTCCAAATCGGTCGAGGCCATCATTAACCAGTCGGGTCAACTGACATTGCTCCTCTGCAGGCCCAAATAAGTGAATCACTGGATAACGTTGCTAGATGTCCATTAATATGGCCCCCTTCCCATTTCCTCACACATCCTCTATTCGTGATTCCATAATTCCATTGAAGAGTGTGTTGTCCGCCGATTGCACACCAGCAGCAAAAATCTTCCGAAAGCTGTCTCCTCACTTGGGAAAGTGGGAGAGGTGTGACCTTGGGGGCAAGCACAGAGCTAGGTACTGTCACCTACTCCTAGCTCCTCCGTTTAGGCTAACTCCTAACGAAGCCAAGGGGGATAGTCCCTAACAAAGAGTTTTCTATGGCTCAATGTTTTAAGTTAATTTTTAGATGTTTTTGGATGAGGATGGGTGTTGTTTAAGAGTTACTGTGATTTAAAATGATTAATATTAGGAGGATGATGATTAATTAAAGCAATCCACGTTGTTAACAAGAGATCACACAGATAAGCAAAGATTCCAAACTTATAACTTAAGCATTCAAATATAATCAATTGAAATGGCCCATAGACAGTTGATCAAGATAGAAAATTAATCAAATATAACAAAGGACCAGTGCCTTATGGAGTCAAATAAATGCGTGAAATAAAGTCTAGGAATCAAGCTAGTGAGTATTAGGTTTTGCAAGTGCTCTTGGTAGATTTTAAAAGTTTTTGGTAGTGGTCTTGCTTAGAGTGTCAACAAAAGTTTGTCAAAGCCAGGAGACTCTTCTAAGTTCCCTCCGTTGAAGACATGTCGGGCCCACCCAGTATCCCAGGCTGGTATCGCCAAGATTGACCAGCTAGCCGAGAATCTAAGACAGCGGGAGGTTCCGGTGCATCTACTAGGAAGTACTTTGGAAGAATCCCTACAACTCCGATGCGTTGGTTACGAGTGTTTAAGTATTATTAAATTACTCTTGTAGGGTTTAAAGATCTAGTGCCATTTCTGGGTATTCCGATCTGGGATCGGTCAAAGCATACTCCGGCAAGGAGGGGAGGGAGTTAATTAATTAAAAAGGGTGTGTGTGTTGAAGGTTTTATTAAGTTGATTAATTAAGACTCTCTGACAGAGAGCGCTCTTGAACCTGCCTTATGACAGTGGTTCAAGAGACTTAGCTAATCTAGATGAGACTAATGCAGGGATTATGCAAACCTAGGATGCTCTTCGATAGAGGGTGCTCTTGACTTGTGTTTTTGCAAGTTCAAGAGTATTACTTAAGAGTTAATTGATTAAACAATGTGAATAAAAAGCAAATATTACTTATTAAACTCTCCGAAAGAGAGCACTCTTGATCCACCTTATGGTGTGATTCAAGAGATTTAAGCAGTCGATTTACTTAGAAAGATAAACAATTTAAAAGAGTAATCAAATTAATTAATGAATTAGAAGTGATGGATTAACAATTAATATTCTAAGCATAAGATGCAAATAATGATGAAGACAAGCAAATCTAACCTAAGCATACACAAGTAAACACAACACAAGCCTCCCCAAATGGGGGAGGATGAGAGTGGGGACTTAAAAACCCCACTCAAACAAAAGTACTTTATTGAAATTATTACGATTTGCCTTTAGGAATTTAATCCCTGAAAGGGCTTTTCAAATAAAAGCATACAACTCTACTATCATTAAAATTTGCGTAAAAAAAGGAGTGATTTACTTTTACTTGAAACTTTTCTCGAACTTTGCAAAAAGGGAAAAGAAGAAGTTTGAATGAGAGCAAAAGTGTAAGGCAAAGAAGGCTGAAAATAAGAAGAAAATGATAGGAAGAAAGAAGGAAAACAAAGAGAAGGTCAAAGACAAGAAAATGGAAGAATAGGGAAGCCAACTATGAGGCCAAAGGAGTATAAAAAATGATGAAAACGGGGCAGCGATGAAGAAGGAAAATGGCTGTCATAAAAATCAAAAAACAGGACAGCGAACAAAAAGGAGAAGAAAAGGCCAAAAACAAGATGGAAGAAGGGCCAAAAACTAGGGCAAAATGAGGCAAAAAATAGACATAAACTAGGGCACACTAGGACTGTCCAAAAAGAAGAAAATGAGTGGCAAAAAGTGTAAAACGAGGCAGCGATAAAAAAAAGATAAGAAAGGGCAAAACCTAGCAAGCAGGAAAAACAGGGGGATCAAGGAGCAAAGAGAGAGCTAGAAGAGGGAAGTTCAGTAACCAAGAAAGTATTTGAAATTATGGATGGAACCCAAGAGAGAGAGCTAGACTCCCAGCTTTTTTTTTGTATTTTGAAGAAGAAGATCTTTGTAGGTCCTGCAATGAAAGTGTTAGATTAAAAAGGTTGCTTGAAGCATGGGATAGAAGCAGCTGAGCTCACAACCTTCTTCAACCTGTGAAGCCTGAAAACACACTACAACTCAACACAAAACGTGAGATCAAAATACATGCTAGTATGCTAAGAAAATTGAATCATGATCAACATTACGTATATACTGATTACTCATGTCCATCAAAATACTAATCTACTTCGCATAAACAATCAAGTTGAACTACAAATGATTGTTCTACTATGCCAACAATGGCCCTCTTGAGCTAACAAATAAACAATTTAATCTCACATAAGCATTAAAAAAAAAATAGGGGTTAGAGACAATATCACCTCAACCAATTGCAAAAAACTACCACATCCAAGAGCTCATGGACCTCCAAAGTCTGATCTTTATTAACAAATTAAAGCAAATGCTTGATACAATTTCTCAGAGTAACTCTGCTACAAAAGTCCCTCCTAATAGAGCTGAAAGAGCCTCTTTTTAACAAATGAGAGAGTGCTAAAACCCTAAAACCAAAAACCAACCCTAACCATCTTAGCCACCTAACAAAGAGCCCAGACCTAAACCGGAGAACCGGGAGTGAGGGGAGGCCTCCACCCAGGCAAGGCGCCCCCACTCCAAACCTGTGCACTGAAAACAAGCCAAGGATGAGGCCACACGTGTGAGCCTGGATGTAGGTAAGCTCATCCTTTAGGTCTGGTAGGAGCCTGAGCTAGGTTTGGGAAGCCCACTGATGGTGTAAGCTTCAGTCTTCACCTCGATCAAATCATCGAACCAATGAGAGCTCTCCATCTCATCTTTAGTTGGAGATGACATGTCTGATAACTAATAATAAATTAATTGCTCTCTTAATGATGACTGAAGCTGAGTTATGATAACTCCAATCATCATAAGTGTTCCATGAGATGTCATTTAGCCTTTTATTTTATTGAATTTGGATTAATTTTGAGAGTTTTAGTTATCTCCAAAATAATCAATTTTTTTAATAAAAAACATTTTTTACTCAACACTGACTTTTTTGAGTAAAAAGGCATTATGTGTCTGATTGCTGATCTGAAAGTTGGCTCTGACTGGCTGGCTAATCAAGAATGATTTTTGGCTTAAGGTTAGAGCCTTCAATCACTGAATTCTGAGTCTGGATCACGAACGGGTTTTTTCCATTTAATTTATGGAAAAATTAACCCAAAAAACTTAGGAAAAGTAATTAAAAATTAAAAAATTAAAAAAAAATAATTTTTCACTGTTCGAAAAATATTTTTTCGAAAATTTTTCAAGTGTCCAGATGACTTAGGACATGACCATGATCTATCTAAATAATGTCTAGTAGGCTTATAACACTCAGTTGGGCTCTAATAACCCCCCAAGGCCCAGAATTCAACATCGGGCATTCCAGCTTTGGAGGAAGCGAGAGAAAACCTCGTCAATTATACTCAGCTAAAGGCAAAGCATAATTGTTAGGGGCAAAAAACTCCCTGGAATACCCTATTTGAGATTCTACGTCCCAGGAGACCGAACCACTCAAAAATATCCTACTAGCACATTTTATTACAAACCCCGTGGGGCCATGGTCAAAATTATTCAAATAAAAAAGTGACTAGCCAATATTGGTTAGACAAGCAGACGGATCAACTGATACACTGGAATCAGACTTTGAACAAGTCTATCAACCGGCGACTCCTCAGGTAACCCAACTTATGGTACAAAAAGTTGGATAACAGAGTGAAGGTTGACATTTGCCGCTTGTAGAGTCGTCAAGGAGTCTGAGACTTGGACTTGGAAGTTGGCCGCTGAAATCAGACGCAGGTCACTGAGTGCAGGCCTGAAGTCTAAGACATTCACATGAGTGTGACTGTGGGCATGTGGTAGGCTGGCAGCATGGTTTGTCTGGCTCTCCGCTGTAGCTATGAGACTTTACTAAGTAGTGCACTTGGTGTCATTTTGTGACCCATACATGGTTTATGGTGTGTGTGTGTGTGTAGACTTTGTATATTATGTCTCTAATGGTTTGAAATCATAGCTTGGAATGATAAATATAATTTATCATTAAAATTTGTATTTTTTAATAATCCTGTTAATGGAAATCAAACTGCTCTGGTTCGTTACCAGTTCCAGTTCATGTCCGAGTTGACCCGCTCCTGGTTCCAAGTTTTAAAACATTGGGCAAAACAAACAGCATTCTATAAGAAAACCATGAATACTTATCTGCAAATAAAGCCATGTCCAGCAAATTAGTTGCTGAGGAGTGATTTTCCACCCAACCATAGGAATTAGCTATGGATTCCTCCCCCAAGCTAGACCATGATACCATCGGTGTGAAGAAATCTCCTACGAGCCTCTAAAATCAGTACACCCATCCCATTGCTCTCACAACAAGCTGCCTGCTCACTACAAGGCTCCCCAGGTTCTCACCCAGCCATCAAACCAGCCATGGCACTCTCCTCCATTTTCCCACACCACACAAGGAAGACCCACTCTCTCAGCTAAAGAGTCTCCCAGATTACTCTTCCTTTCCAGTGCTCTTCAGTGTGTGAAAAAAATGTCGAATTTGCTATCTACCTTCTAGTAATAACTTGAGACAGAAAACACTTTGTCCTCAAGGTTGCAGGTCTGAGGCTATTGCCTCATGCCGACATTTCAGGCATGGTATCTCTTTCCAGAGTCGAACCATCCCATTTTCCTCCACATTTTCAGTAGCAGTCTTCCCTAACCCATATGAACTCTTACCAGCCACATGCACATGGGAAACTCTTGCCATAACAGCCATGACAACCAAGGAGAAATCATCCCCATAACATGGGAGCTTGTCTCCTCTCCATGCCCACAAATGAGTGAATAACCATAATGATCCTAGAATGCATGGAGAAGAGTCAAAGACAATGGAAGACATTTTCTTGCAGCAATAAAAGGGTTGCGGGTCTGAGGCTATTGCCTCAACTACTGTGGACATACCAGGCATTATGGTATCTCTCTCCAACCATCCCATTTTCTTCCAGTGCTCTTCAGTGTGTGAAAATACAGTACAATCTGCTATCTACCTTCTAGTAATAACTTGGGAAAGAAAATACTTGTCCTCAAGGTAGTCAATGAGCAGCAATAACAGGGTTGCAGGTCTGAGGCTATTGCCTCAACTACTGTCGGCATTCCAGGCATGGTATCTCTCTCCAACCATCCCATTTTACTCCAAATTTTCAGCAGCAGTCTTCCCCAACTTATATGAGTTCTTACCAGCCCCAAGCACATGGGAAATTCTTGCCATGACAGCCATGAACCAAGGAGAAATCGTCCCCAAAACATGGGAGCTTGTCTCCTCTCCATGCCCACAAATGGGTGAATAACCATAATGATTCTAGAATGCATGGAGAAGAGTCAAAGACAATGGAAGACATTTTCTTGCAGCAATAACAGGGTTGCAGGTCTGAGGCTATTGCCTCAACTACTGTGGACATTCCAGGCATGGTATCTCTCTCTAACCATCCCATTTTCTTCCACATTTATGATTTTTAGCAACAAGCTTCCCCAACTTATATGGGCTCTTACCAACCATAAGTGCATGGGAAACTCTTGCCATAACAACAATGACAACCAAGAAGCAAACATCCCCATAACATGAGAGCTTATCTCCTCTCCATTGCCACAAATGGGTGAATAACCATAATGATCCGAGAATGCATGGAAAAGACTCCTCTCTCTTCCAAAGCATATGTTGTACTTAGTACACACTCACAAGTCAAAGGTTGATGTGTAGATTGTAAGAAAGAATGGTAAAGAAAGGGTAGTATTCCAAAAGACACTGGTCAAATCAACCAACAACCCCCTTTCCTCTTCCCCTCTTTTGGCATTATAGTCCCTTTGTTGCTCCCTCAAGCAAACATTTTGGTGGATATTATATTATTATGTATTTTCCTTTTTCATAAATGTGCATATCATGGAAAATATACCCAGCACATTGTAAACCTAACCCGCCACTTGGACTCCAATGCTTTCACTAGTCAGGCATTTGCCCTCAAGCAGATTTCCAGCACTTTAGGGCGTAGTTGCTGTAGAAGATTTTGCCTTCAATTGAATTGTTCACTTGCAAAAGGAGCACCTTATAGCTAGTGCTTGTGTGTCCCCAAGTCACATGTCAAAATCCCCTTCAAATCTGAGTGCTGGAACAGTCAAAACAGCATGGCTTTTACCTGATCATGCTTGGGATTGATGCCCAACACTTGGAAAAACACAGCAGCGTGAAAACCAGCACCTGGCTTGGAGGAGGCAAAGGAAAACAAGGAGAGTATGCTGTCTTGTTATGAATATCAAGTGTCTGTTTTGTTGTCAGTTACTTAATGAAGAAGATTGCAACTTGGAAGGAGGGCGTATTCTTGAGGAACACTCCATGCATGCTATCTTTGGACCCAGCCTTATATATTCATGCATGAGAGAGTGTGCCTTGTTTGAGTAAGGTTCCATGCTACTTATATCTGATTTTAATGGAGATGAGTTCTATTTATGGAAATCTTCTAACACCATGCAAATTTCATGAGTTAGCTTGCACCATAAGCTAGTGCTTTTTGTGACTGGAAAGAGTGTGCTTTAGTCCATGAGGAGATGACTTTGATTTTTCAAATATGCATGTGTTAATTACTGTATAAAGGGAGAACGCTCCACCTGCTATGTCTTTTTTCAAGATGATGGTTGGTTTACTTTTAATGTTGGGAGCTAAATAAGGCAGGTGGCTTCTGTGGCATGTGCTATTCTCATACAACTACTCTTGCAATGGAGCACTCTACACATGGAAGACTTTTAGATCTTGTAGTCTCGTCTCTTTTATCCACAGTTCACCCATCTTTCGCAGGGAAGGAGGCGTTGTACTTAGGATCTATTATTAGAAGTTCAAACAGGTTGGCAAGATGGTGCACCTACCTTGGAGGAGTCCCTTCACACCGTTCCCACATGCTTTGAGCATTCATCCCTTGGAGTTGATCTGCCTTAGCTGGAGGCTATTTTTGGAACCTTCTCTCCTCTTTAACATATTCTATTCAAGATATATCATCCTAATTCGACCTTAGGAATATGGACTCCATCATCAGACCCACTGTCTCGTGCAGTTCATAGGTTTGGGGATCGAGCCTGTTTGAGTCAGATTGGGCCCACTCCAAATTGGACCTTATGAATATAGACTCCATCTTCAGACCCAGTGTCTTGTACAGTTCAGAGATTTGGGGACTGATCCTACTTGTCAGATTGGGCCACACCAAGAGAGTTTAGAGCCTAGAGTCTAGACCCTCTTGCTCCATCGGATTATCAAATGCAAGAGGATGGTCCCCAAACCCATCATCCAAGCAAAGCTTGTGCCTTTGCAGCACACCCTTTCTGAATCAAGACTATCATGAGGTTGGTAGAGTTGTTGCATTGCCTTAAATATTTACAAATTCTGCAGCAGGTACAGGTCGGTACCTCTACTTGGCTTATCAATCTTCAAGGCAAATCACCTAGTTGGTGCTTGACCCACTGAGAAAACGCAATAAAGGTATTCAAAGGTTTTATGCTTCCTTTAGCCAAATGGTATATTGATAGACCGCCTTCCCCCATTTAGATACTCTTTGGATGCTTTAGGCCATCTCTTGCCTAACAAGCAGGAGATGAATGGGATTATCAAAGAGGATATTAATAGACAATACATCCACGTCACTTGGGTTGGCCCACCTAGGGGTTTGAGACCCAAGATGTCATTCTATGCAGAACATTTCTTGGAGCCTAGAGATGGCCTCATAGTGCAGCCCCTTTACACACTTCAACATTGGATGCTTAGGCTAAGGATCCCACTAAGCCAATTCAGGGTGGCCTCACATCAACTTCTAGTGGAGGTTGAACACTAGATACCACAAGAGAATAGATTATGTCAAACTTTCCATAGACAAGAGATAGAAGTTGATTTTTCTGAGCAGCATCGAGAGCCATTCTCTTAGGAGAATGGGGACACCTGGTCCGAGACCACGGTGTGGACTCAACCTAGAGTTGAGTGATCATTCTGTTGAATGATGATATCTGGTCCGTGACCACGATATGGACCCAGTCCAGCATAGGGGGACTCAACCTTGAGTTGAGTGACCATTCTATTGAATGATGACATTTGGTCCTAGACCAGGATGTGGAACCAGTTTAGCACCGGTAGACTCAACCTAGATCTGAGTAGCCATTCTTTTGAATGGAGGCAACTGGTCAGTTACCAAGAATTCACCTAGTCCGAGACTAGGGACTCAACCCGAGGTTGAGGGCCATTCTCGGGGAGAATGGAGATGCTTGGTCTGTTACCAAGTGTTAGGTCATGTTTTTGTTTTCTATCTTTTAATGCTTTTATTTATGTTTTGAAGCTTGGTTTTTATTCTTAGAAAATTTTGTTGATTGACATAGTTTGATTTTTTCCCTTTAGCTTTTATGTTATTTGATTTCTTAGTTTATTTTTACAAGTTTTGGTTTGATTTCATGATCAAAGGGCTTATATAAGACTAATTTGGATTAAAAAGTCTGAAAAATAGCATAAAAGTTTAATTGAGACTCCTAAATCAAGTTTAAACTTAGCATAATTTTTGAAAATCATTAACCTGAATTTTCTTGTAGCGCAAGCCAAAAAAAGTTACACAGAGCCGCTACAAGAAAGTCGCGCAAAGTTAAAAATCCTCTTTCAATGTTGCGGAGGCATAGTTTTTTAAGGCGCCGATGAGATAGTTCATAACGCTTCCGATCACCGATCGCGAAGTCAATGGTCTAAAGTGTCGCGCAAATTTAAAATCATCTTTCAACATTGCGGAGGTTCAATGGTCTAATGCGTCAGCAGCACAATGGTTTAAAGTGCCGACACTGCGACAGCAAAATGGTTTAAGGCGCCGACAAGACAGTCGATAAAGTTTCCGACTGCGGCAGCTTAGTGGTTGAAAGCACCGACGAGGTAGTTGATACAGCTTCCGATGTCTGATCGCGAAGCCAATGGTCTAAAGTGTAGCGCAAGTTTAAAATTATTTTTCAACGTTGCGGAAAACTAATGGTCTAAAACGCCGACGTTGCGGCAACATAGTGGCGTGGGGTTCCGATGCATTATAGATTTCTGCTTCCGATTGCCGACAAGTTAGAAATGGGAAATGCTGATTTGTTCGGTCTTGAACCTCCGATCGTCGACGCTGAGAAGGATTAATTGTTAATAATGGGAGATGTTGTTACCGCGGGAACATTCAAATGATAATCACTTTGACAAGTGGAATAAAATCATGGAGGTTTCTTGCAGAACTGATGAAATAATGATGGCAGATCATAATGAAACAAAGATGTTTCAAATCACGTCTTTTCCTGAAGTGCACGAAGAGAAGGTGGAGATCGTGGCAGAAAATTAGTTCTTAGAAAGCGGAATTTTGAATTAGAGCGAAAGTTAGGGCTTTCAGGAGCATTTGTCTGGAGTGCTCAAAACGGTCAGAGAAGATTGGATGCATGCAGTTTGACACCTGACAGACAGAAGAATAGGATTCCAGCAACTGGATTAGTTGTTGTAACAGCTTAAAAGACGGTCAGAGTGTGTTGTGTTTTTAGAAGTTGTTTGACAATGAAAAAGAGTGGAAAGACCAATAGGGTAGAACCCTCAGACTTAAGTTGGGTAAAAAACTTTCCAGATTGCGCACAGTTGTTTGCAGAAGCAGGATGGTTAGTGTTCTTCAAAAAGATTGAGGGTTATCATTCAGAGGTTTCTTACAAGTTTGCTCAGGGTTTAGACAAGGATGTAGTGTCTTTTGACACTTTGAAATTCAAATTAACCAGGGAGTTACTAGCAGAAGCAACAGGGATTCTGGATGAGGGAGAATTTTGGTTCAAAAAGGTGCCATTCACCTTTGATGCTAAGAGATATTTGCTTCCAGGTGTAGTAGCAGACTGGGGAAAAGGTGTTCCCATTCAAAACTTTAAACCTGAGTGGATTGAACCAATCAAAATCCTTCAAAGCTATGTCACCTGTGAGGGGAGATTTGCCTTTGTGTTTAAATATCATTTTAGATTCTTTCAACATCTCAGTCATGAATCTAAAATGAATCTTCCTTTTTTCTTTTTGAAAAGCTTACGGAATATGTCATGTAGAGTGAGAGAACACCAGGACCATACAAAACAATCAGTCTTTCAGCATGGGCTCATAAAACTCATCATAAGTACTGTATTGCAGAAAAAAGAAAAGACATGGGAGCACTTCTTATTTTGGTCAGGTTTCAAGACTGAGCAGGAGGAACAGTCCCAAAAGAGACAGGTGGATAAGGGTCAAACTCTGATTAAGAAGCTTAGAAAGAAGGTCATAGTCAAAGATGAAGAAACAGATAAACTAAAAGAAGCTTCAAATTAGGAAAATGAAAATATTGAGTTTAGACAGCGAGTTAATGTTGATAAAAGCAAAGTTTTACAGTCAGAGATGAAGGAATTTAAGCCAGTTGAAGAGGTTTTACCTGCAGAACTAGTTCAAGATGTAAAAGAAGATATTAAGGAGCAGAAGCAAAGCCCCATTACAGTACTGTCAGAAGAGGATGAAAAATACTTGCCTGATGAGGATAGAGTTCCTGTTATTGATGAAGCTAGGGTTTGTGCTAAGCAAGAAATTCACACTCATTGTGATGAAGAAGCAGTGTCCAGAAAGAAAATAATGAAAGTTGTTGAATTTGCCTCAATCACTCATCAAGGAAAGGTTCTGAAGATGTTGGGAGAGGTTGGAGCAGTCTGGAGACCTAAGACAAGGCCGAAGAACAAACTTAGGTTAAACATGAAAAAGCTACTGAATCCCAAATTGGCTAAAGAAAAGGTTACATTAATAGAAGATTCATCATCTCAAGAGAAATTAGATGATAGTGAAGATGACAATAAAGAAATTATGAAAGGTAAAGATAAATCTGTCTTCACTGATACTAAGATCTCTGATATTTTCCTCGAGATTCGAAATCAGATGATTCAAGAACAGCAACAAAATGAGGTAAAGAGTTCTTGTCTAGAGAAAAGAGAGATAGTTGAAGAAGAAGCTCACTACAATGTTGAAACTGAAGAACATCTAGAGATTCCTGTGACTTCCACAGAGCTTATGAAGGAGGATGAATAAATCTATAAGAAACTGAAAATCATGTGGACACCAGAAGGGATGCAAACAATCTCAGGAGACAAATGTATTGATTTTGAAAAAGAAAACCTGCAAAGAAGCATTAAGCAATACAAACATCAAGTTGATTATATGCATGAAACTAATGATGGATTAGTTACTGCAAACCAGTGTTATCGAAACCGGACCGGAACCAGCAAAACTGGCCGGTCTGACCGGTTCACAGGGTTGACCGATCCGGTCACCAAAAAAATTTCAGAAAACCGAAAATTTGACCAAATCGGGCACGAAACCGGCCGGTCCATACTCTGCCGTACGGTCGCGTGCAGGGACCCACGTTTTTCAAATTTTTTTAAAAAAAAATACGAAAATGGTAACTTCCACTGCATCCATAAGTGCTCAATGGTGTTTATACTTGCTTGAGGTCCCTCCACTACAATTAAAGAAGGTGTTCTACATGGGAAATAACATAAGACGGTATTAAGTAAAGGGAAATCTGTCAAACCTTGTGTAAAATAATGCAGTACAGTGACATGGTCTTGGTCATAATTGTATTCAAGTTGCC
>LPNX010872279.1:130447-148605 GCA_001517045.1 Pseudotsuga menziesii | reverse complement strand
TTTAACATAATAACAAGTGATTGTCCATCTATGTTTCATCCTCTTCTTGATTTTGTCCTCTAATGGATTAATATTTCCCTTTTACCTTTTTGCTGTGTTGCAAATCAATTGTCAACATTGCTAACACAGATGCTAGCTCTTACATACAATAAGGTGTTGAACCTAAATACTCTAGTTTTGGAGTCCAACCGGTTTACAGAGTTGACAGAGATGGTACCTACAGGGAATATAAACAAATTTCATGCAGTTATTCTTCTCCCATGAAGACATTGGTTAGTTGTGCATGCTTGGTTTTTTGATAGGTGACAGTGACGTCAGTGTGCTGAGACTTCCACATGAATTAGAAGATCTCATAAAAACACTGCTTAATGCCAAACAAATCATATAGCACCTTCCTGATATCATGACTCTCCTTTTATGTTTATGGTCATACTCCTCTTTGAAGAGTCATAGTTCATATACTTTTAAGTTTTCTGTGAGTTTTCTGCTTAGCTTCATTGACCATATTTTCTTTATTGTCCTCAAGGTTGGAAATTAACTCCCCTGTTGGAAGTTATTTGAGAACAGGCCCAATTGGCTGCACCACAAAGTGGACTTACTCGTCTTAGGTGCCAGGTCTGATGGGTAGTTTTTTCACCATAATAGCATGAGAATTGCAGCCGGCCTCATTCCTTTGCAGAATTGCAACCGGCCTCATTCACATTGCATATTTGTGTATTAATGGTTTGGATTCATATGTATGCACATGAATATATATTTTTTTTACAAAATATGAATATTTTATGTATTTTTTAGTCAGCCGGTTTTTTACCCGGTTTTTTGCCGGTTCCAGTCCGGTTCACATTTTGGGCTTCGCCGATTCGATGACCGGTCCGGTTTCGATAACATTGCTGCAAACAGGAGACTTAGAGAAGACTTAGAAGAGGTTAACAGTCATTACCAGGAATTAATTGCAGTTTCAAGGGAAGATCTTAAAAGGAAAAGGCAAACAGAGAATCAGTTCACACAGCTAAAGCAGACTATCCAGGAGTTGACTCAACAGAACGAGGAGCTAACAAGGAGGGTTGCAGACTTGGAGGCAAATCACTTGAAAGCTAAAAGGAAAACTCAGGCCTTGGAGGGGATTGCTTTACTAGTTGAAGCAACGAAAGATTTGTAAAGTTAGTTAAGAAAGTCAGTTATTAGTTAAGTTTGGAAAGTCATTTTATTTTTTGTATAATGATAGTTTAGATGGAACTATTCGATAGATAGCCTAAAGCAGTTAGGGTTCAGTTATTCAACTGATTTTGAAGGAATAGGATAAATGTAAGTCTGAAAGAAGACAAATGGTTCGATTTTTTGGCTGGCAAGGGGGGGCTATCAGGCTTTGTTTATGAGCTAAGTAAAAGACTCTTATGTGTTTTTGAGGACTGAACTATGAAATATATGCACTATATGCCCTTTAGATTATTGACTGGTTTCATTTCTAATTTGTGTTAATTGCTCAGTTGGTATATTCATTTCCTGTTTAATGTTTTTATGCTTGAAATGCTTGCTAACTGTGGGTGAAATTCAGTGCTGTGTTTACTCTGTTGGATTATGGTTTAAATGTTATGCATCTCAGTCATTTAAATGCTCATGATTTAGTGTTTGCTTTGGTCTTATGAATGTTTTCCCTCTTGTCTTCAAACTGTTCAACCAAAACCTTATAAAACCTTATTTTACTTTATTGTGAATTTTTTGAGATTGTGTTGGCTTGTTCTTCTGTAGTCTGAGAACAAATTCTGGCACAAACACCAAGTATTTGACCTAGTGTCAAATTATGCAGTCTATGGCTGAGGCACCTAGTCTGTTACCAGGAAGACACTATAAGCCCTAGGCCGGGTCTAGGCATGTGTGACACTCTGACCCTCGATCAGTGGGCTTTGCGATCTTCTCCAAGGCTTAGCTACCCTTGGTTAAGACACCTTAGCACCCGATCTTGGTGTCACACAGAGTATGAGATAAAAGTATTAGTAAATCTCTATGTTTATGATGATGTACTTTGAGTGGTGATGAAAGACCACCTTGATCAATTGTATTGACCACAAGGGCACTTGAAAAAGGCTAAGGCAAAGTCAAAAATACGTAAGGACCCTTAGTACCACTAAGGTGTAAAAGTGAAAGTGTAAAAAGACCTTTAATACCACTAAAGGAAAAAGTCAAAATTAGAAAAGAATAAAACAATATATTTTGATCTTTCTAATTTTGGTCCACTTACAGGTGACTCAAAGGATATAGAAGAAGATCAATCCATTTCATTATTACACAGACACTTGCTCTCACAGGTACAGTTGCTCCATCAGAAGATCTTACAGGTTCTTGAAGAATAAAGTTTTTATGATTATGCCCTAGCATTGATGAGTCTAACTAGGGCATCATCGCTTACTGAAGTAAAACCCTAAGCTAGGGTTTCATTGTCAAAAATTGCAGCAGATGGTCTATGAGCTAGGGTTTCACCCTAACTCCTTCTTCATCTCATGGGCAGCTTTAAGATTTTTGGGCAGCTCTCCATCTATCACCGGGCAGCCTCAAGTTCTCTATGGAAGTTCTCTACGAGCAGCCCTCTTCCTCCACAGGCTGCCCTCCTCTTCCACGAGCAGGGCTCGGCCCTCTTCTTTTCTTCCTCGGGCAACTCACACAGCAAGTACCCGTGAGGATCTCGGGCCTGTTGCTCACCCTCAGGCATTCCTGGGAGGGTGCTATGGTTGCACAAACCCTTGGGCAGCCTCAGGCAGACCCATGAGGGTCTCGGGTAACAGCCTGCAGCCTATGAAAGCTATCAGGTCTACACAGACCCTCCGGGCAACCTACGGGCCAACCTTAAAGGGCCTCAGCCAGCACAGTCTACCCTCCGAGCATCGGTATAGCTGCACAACAAAGCATCCAGGCAGGGAAGCTAATGGACAGGAGAGAGAAACAGTTACGGGCAAAAGTTAAACAAATCCGAGCTGGGTCTGAAAAGTTTGGGCAAAAGAGAAAAGATCAGGGCATCAAGCTCTAATTTTTGTAAAAAGCAGTGTTCCACGGGAACGCGTCCCCTAGGGTGGGGAACACGCCCCCTTGCTCCTCCACACTTCTGGGACGAGGAAACTCCTGGGGAAACGTTTCCCCACGTCCCCCTTTTGGGGGAAACTCGAGGAAACGTGCTCCCCCACGTTTTCCCAAGTGTGGAACGCGTTCCCCCCTAGGGGGGGCTTCTAGGCATCCCCCCCCCCAATTTCCATTTTTCACAATAAAAATAAATGCAAATTAAAATATTAAAAAAGTGTTTAAAAAATTAAAACATAATTAAACGAAAATTAAATTAAATCTTAGACTAACCTATGAGTCTAAGACCTTCCTAAACGCTATCCTCTCACGATTTCATTTCATAATCATATTGCAACTAAACTTGGAGCAGTCGTCACTGTTCTAAGTTCGAACTTCTTTGTGTTCATTGTTCGGTATCTATTTGACTTTTTCAGACTTTAGCATTTGTTGCATTATCTTTTACAAATTTGAAATTTGAATTTAGATATACTTTGCATAATGATAATTATGATATTTAGTTTTGAGTTTTTACATGGGTATAGTAACATAGTTCGGTATGATTTACAAAATTGAAATTTGATACGCTAATAAGTAATAGATGTACACCCCCTAGAGATGAATTTAGTTTTTAGTTTTACTTTTTACATGGTAATAGTTACTGTTGGGATTTATCATTTTTATATTTTAAA
Organism: Pseudotsuga menziesii; assembly: GCA_001517045.1. Taxonomy (NCBI): domain Eukaryota; kingdom Viridiplantae; phylum Streptophyta; class Pinopsida; order Pinales; family Pinaceae; genus Pseudotsuga; species Pseudotsuga menziesii. The sequence goes on along the minus strand of LPNX010872279.1, from coordinate 144,865 downwards.
TTAATTTTTATGACTCCAATGTCCCCTCGTTTCCCCGAAATTTCCCTAAAATTTGGGGTAGCTTCCACACATCTCCCTTGTGAGTTTCCCCACTCCCATGCTCCCCTGCCCCAGAAACTATGTGGAACATTGGTAAAAAGCCTAATTTGGCATTTTTTGTGGAAAATGTAATCTTCTGTGTAATTGTGGTACAACCCAATTAGGGTTTGTGGATTTTTTTGGAAAAACTCAGTCATCTCATTTACGAGATGAATTACTAATGCTTTTGGGGTTTTTGTCCTTTAAAGGTTTCCCTAGTAAAAAATCGTGTGTTTAATGTGTTGATGTGACTGATGGTGTTTACTGCACTTATCATTTGTTTAAGTTAGTCTGCAAATTTTGAAGTATTCATGCTAATGCTAAAATTCAACAATAGAAACATAGAAGCACTTCATTTTCAAATGCCCTCGTTACTATGATATATGGGGTCAGTCCCACTTCCTGTTCAAAGTTCCGTAATTCTCTCTCCTGCTTTTTTTTGGTATCCAGATCCGATGTTGAAATATTGTAACTTCAAAGGATATTCTAAATGTATTTTATTGATGTACCCCAAGGGAGATGTTCTATTCCTCTGTCGGGATGTTATTATTGTAATTGGTCATCATAGAGTCATGAGGTAAAGCCTCCATTATAAGTCAGGTCAACAGTACCCTAATGAATATAATATAATATTGTTTTGTGATTTCCTAGGTGAAGTCGGCCCAGTCAGTTTAGTAGGGCCGAATTGTTAGGGTAAAAGTCAAGTGACAAAAAGAGTATAAAATAGAGGAGTTGTGTTACTCGTTTGAACACAAAGACTCACACTTGTGTAGCGCATAGGAGAGAGAGAGAAAGAGACATACCAGTAAGGAGAAGAATACCTGTTTTGGGGTTTTATCTTATACATCTATATAGAGGAATTTTTGTTGGGTTTTCTTCCCCTTGAGGGTTTCCCAAGATAAATATTGTGTCTATCTTGTGATTGTGCTTCTTTCAATGATTCTACATATGCTATTGTTGTGAATTTGGATTAAACACTAATAATATCTAGCTAAGCATATGAAATCTTAACATGGTATCAAAGCTAGCCTAAATAGAACAGCTTTCACAAGGTGAAACTCTCTCTCCTCTCCCTCCAAAAGAAATTAGGGTTTCTGCAAAATTTGGGATTTTGAAGATCTGCTTGCATAGAAAGTCGTGCCTCCCTAGAGTGCATATATTGAGCCCTAGATCAAAGTTTTTGAGTGGGTGAATCTACGGGAAAGCCAAACCCTAGTTTGGCCCTGAACTAGAAAACTACAGAAATCTGCAAAAACTACAACCTCGCAAGCAAGTTTTGAAGGGTGAAGATTTGGGATCTCCAGAAACCAAGTGGACCAACCAACTCGCCTCAGTCAAGCGCATCTCCTGGTAAGGTCAGCGTTTCATTTTGAGAAATTTCATTTTTTAGTGACCTCCTAAATAAGATGTCCCCAAGCACTATGCTTGAGGACAAGTTGGAAGGCATAGAAAACTTCCTAGCATGGAAGTATAGTATTGGTCTCATTCTCAGAGAAAATGATCTTGAAAAATACATCAAGGATGAATTTGCAGAACCTAAAGAGGATGAAGCTAAGGAGAAGCATCAGAAAGACCTAATCAAGACAATGAGGATCATTGTTGATCCTATCAAAGATCACTTGATCCGTCAAGTTTCATCTAAGAAGACACCAAAGCAAATGTATGATGCACTTTCCAGAATGTATGAGGGAAAGAACATCAGTAGAAAGACGAATTTGAGAGCTCAACTGAAGGGTACCAAGATGGGTAAAGGAGAATCCATTCAAGATTACTTCACAAGGGTCTCCTAGTTCAGGTAACAACTAAGTGCCATTGGAGACTCCCTTAATGAAGATGAACTAGTTATGACTGCTCTCAATGGTCTCACTAGACGTTGGGATTCGTTCATACAAACTCTGTGTGCCAGAAAGAAAGAAAGAAAAAGTATGAAATTTGACACTGTATGGGAAGATTGCATCCAAGAAGAAGCTAGAGTAGCTAACAGAGAAGCTCTACTTAAAGAATATGATCAAGCTCTAGCCACCCATACCAAAAGAAGAAGACAATCAAACTTCAAGAAGAATAGTCACAAGGAGTATAGACCTCCAAAGAAGTTTCAAAGGAAAAGAGAAAACAGTCAGAAGAAAGACTACTCCAAATATCAATGTTACAATTGTCATAAGATAGGACACCTTGCCAGAGAGTGTCCATTGAAGAAGAACAACAACAAAAGACATCATGGGCATCTAGCTGAAGATGAGGATGAAGAAGAAGAAGAAAGACCTCAAAAGAGACAAGCAAAAGAAGAATAAGTACTATTCTCTGCACTCTCTGGGTTTGTAACACCTGGAGAAGATACATGGCTTATTGATAGTGGTGCTTCAAAGCACATGACAGGGAAGAAGCAAACTCTGTCAAGACTTGAAGAAAAGAACTCTCCTCAAAAAGTATCATTAGGCGATGACTATCAATATCCCATCAAAGGCATTGGTGAATCAAGCTACAAGCTTGATTCTGGAACCTTCATGAAGATGAAGGAAGTACTTTATGTACCAGGTTTGAAAAAGAACCTACTTTCCATCTCATCACTAGATAAGAAAGGATATAGAGTTGCTTTTATAGATGGACAAGTACTCATGTGGACCAAAGGAAAGACACTTGAAGATGTTGTGGCCATTGGTGAAGAAGGAGGATTGTACAAACTCAAGGGACATCTAGAGACAGCCCTTGTCCATGAGACCACTAACTCAAGTGAACTATGGCATAGAAGGCTTGCTCACATCAACTACAAAGCACTACCCTATGTGAGCAAGGTGGTAACAGGATTACCAGATCTGAAGATTGATCATGAAGGAACTAGCAAAGGATGTGCAAGAGAAAAGAACATCAGGAATCCATTTCTAAAAAGTGAAACAAAGACAAAAGGTACGTTGGAATTAATTCATTCTGATGTTTGTGGTCCTATGCCCTACACATCTTTAAGTGGATATGAATATTATGTCAAATTTATTGATGACTATTCAAGAAAGACATGGATATACTTCTTGAAGACCAAGAGTGAAGTGTTCGGGACATTTAAGGAATTCAAAGCCTTAATAGAACCATTCAGAAAGAAGAATCAAGACACTGAGAACATATAATGGTGGAGAATATACTTTAAAAAAATTTGAAACATTCTGCAAAGAAGTTGGAATCAAGAGGGAACTAACCACTCCCTACAATCCCCAACAGAATGGTGTTGCGGAAAGAAAGAATAAAACCATTATGGAAGCTGTGAAAACAATGATTCATGACCAAGACCTTCCCATGCATCTATGGGTTGAAGCAGCAAGAACAATTGTGTATGTGCAAAATAGATTATCTCACAGTGCTCTTGGATTCAAGACTCCTGAAGAAATGTATACAGGAAAGAAACCTGAAGTGAGCCATCTCAAGATATTTGGTTGTCCAGTGTATGTAGATATTCTGAAAGAGAAGAGAACCAAGTTGGATCCTTCTGGAAAGAAGCGAATATTTGTTGGATACTGTGAAGTCTCCAAAGCCTTCAGGATATATATTTCAAGATTCCATCATATAGAGATTAGTAGGGATGTGGCATTTGATGAAGAAACAACTCTTAAGAAATCCAAAAGGTGTCAGCTTGAAGAAGTACATGAAGAGGATGTACCTCCCAGAAAGGTGGAAGTTGAACCCTCTCCTGAAATAGTAACATCTGAAGATCATGATATGCTAGAACCTCAGGAACCCCCTACTATGGATATATCTCAAAAGAGAAAACCTGCTTGGGTAAGAGAAATCATATAAGAAGCAGAGAAGTATGGAGCTCCAGAAGGCTCCACGAGAACAAGGAACCCACCAGCTACGAGGAAGTTGCACAAAAGAAAGAGTGGGTGGAAGCAATGACGGAAGAATTTCAGTCAATAATGAAGAATGATGTTTGGGATATAGTACCCAAACTAGAAAACAATAGTGTGGTGTCTTCGAAATGGATCTACAACATAAAACATGCAGCTAATGAAAGTATTGAAAAATACAAGGCAAGATTTGTGGCCAGAGGATTCTCTCAAAAAGAGGGGATTGATTATGAAGAGACATTTGCTCCAGTAGCAAGGTACACTTCCATCAGAACCATCATGGCACTTGCTTCCATAATGAAGTGGGATCTACACCAGATGGATGTAAAGGCAGCCTTCCTGAATGGTGTGATTGAGGAAGAGGTATACATCGAACAACCACAAGGATTTGAAGTCGAAGACAGAGTGACTCATGTATGTAAGTTGAAATAGGATCTGTATGGACTAAAGCAAGCTCCTAGAGCTTGGTATGGAAGAATAGATAGCTTCATAACAAGCTTGGGCTTTACCAAAAGTAAAGTTGATCCTAACCTTTACATGAAAGTTATGGATGATGAACCTGTCATACTATTGTTGTGTGTGGATGATTTATTTCTGAATAGAAAAGAAACAGATTACAAATTGCAAGAAAAAGCTAGCTGAAGAATTCGAGATGAAAGATCTTGGATTGATGCATTATTTCCTCAAGCTAGAAGTGTGGCAAAACCCAGAAGGAATCTTTCTGAACCACGGAAAGTCTGCAGTAGAAATCTTGAAAAGATTTGATATGTTGGATTGTAAAGCCATGGCCACACCCATGGATACCAACTTGAAGCTGTTATCTGATGAATCATCAGAGTTAGTGGATATGACTCAGTACAGACAAATTATTGGATCGTTGATGTATCTGACGAATACAAGGACAGATATATGCTTTGCTGTGAACACCTTGAGTAAGTATCTAGTTAAACCTAGACGGGTTCACCTGATAACTGCAAAGCATGTGATGAGGTACCTAAAAGGTACGATAGACTTTGGACTATACTATGTTAGAGATCATGACTACAGATTGTATGGATATACGAATTTAGATTGAGCAGGAAGTGCCGCAAACAGAAAACCCCAGGTGGATGTTATTGTCTGGGATCCACCATGATGTCATGGTTTAGTAAGAATCAATCCAGTGTTGCTCTCAGCACGGCTGAAGCAAAGTAGATAACAGCTTGCTCCACTAGTTGTGAAGCGATATGGCTTCGAAAACTGATGTCAGGTCTATTTGACATGGAGTTGGATACCACAGTGATTCTTTGTGACAACCAGAGTTGTATAAAGATGACAGAGAATCCTGTGTTCCATGATAAATCAAAACACATAGAAATCCAATATTTTTATATAAGAGATATGGTACAGAAGGGAGCTATAAAACTCCAATATGTGAGTACTGATGAGCAAGTTGTTGATGTGCTGACCAAGCCTCTATCTTGAGTAAAGTTTGAATACTTCCGTGACAAGCTTGGTGTAGTCAGAAAAGACTTTCCTCGCAAGGAGGAACAATGATGATACTACAGACTTTCCTCGCAAGGAGGAACAATGAAGATATGGACTCTCCTCGAAAAGGAGGAACAAGTCGAAGATATGGAGTCTCTTCGGAAAGGAGGAACAGGTCGAAGATATGGACTCTCCTATGAAAGGAAGAACAGGTCAAAGATATGAACCCTCCTCGGACAAAGGGGGAGTAGGTTGATGATATGGATCCTCCCTGGAAAGGGAGAGTGATGATGAGACTGTCATTGATGATGGGATGGCAGTGATGCTCCAGTCCAAAAGAGACCAAGGGCACCTGCAGATGCTAATAAAGGTCCGACATTCACTTGTGGACGATAGTATCCTCTTTTGAAGGTGGTCTTGCAGATAATAACACTCGCTTGGGAGTGGTCCTAGCTTTAAAGCTGAGGATGCTCTACAATGAGTCCTTACGGACGACAAGTCCTGCATTTAAGTGCGGACGAGATTTGCAGTTGCAGACGATACTCTCGCATGGAGAGTGTACTTACATTCATTGGTAGATTTTGTAGAATAACACTCGCTTGGGGGTGGTCCTAGCTTTAAAGCTGAGGATGCTCTACGATGAGTCCTTACGAACGACATGTCCTGCATTTAGGTGCGGACAAGATCTGCAGTTGCAGACGATAATCTTGCATGGAGAGTATGCCTACATGCACATGTAGATGTCATAGTATAACACTCGCTTGGAGTAGTCCTAGCTCTAACAAGTTGAGGATGGTCTACGATGAGTCCTAGCGGACAATAGGTCCTACATTCATCTGCAGACGAGATCTACATTCAGTTGTAGACAATATGGTCCTGCATTCATTTGCAAACGATCCAGCTGGGCGATACTATGGACCCTCCTCGTTAAGGGGGGGGAGTAGGCTGATGAGGATTGCATCATCCTTGGACTTATGTCCTAAAGTGATAGGGATTGATCATCTCGCAAAGAGATCATGTGTACTGCAGGTAGTGTTGCTGCAAAGGATCGAGAAGATCGAAGTCCTGCTGCAAAGGATCGAGAAGATCGAAGTGTTGTTGCAAAGGATCAAGAAGATTGAAGTTCTACTGCAAAGGATCAAGTGATCGAGTGCTGTAGAAGATGAAGACTCAGTGCGGTAGAAGATGATGTTCCAGTACTGAATATATTGAAGATAATATAATATTGTTTTGTGATTTCCTAGGTGAAGTCAACCCAGTCAGTTTAGCAGGGCCAACTTGTTAGGGTAAAAGCCAAGTGACAAAAAGAGTATAAATAGAGGAGTTGTGTTCCTCATTTGAACACACAGACTCACATTTGTGTAGGGCATAGGAGAGAAAGAGAGAGAGAGACATACCAGCAAGGAAGAGAATACATGTTTTGGGGTTTTATCTTATACATCTATATAGAGGAAGTTTTGTTGGGTTTTCTTCCCCTTGAGGGTTTCCCAAGATAAATACTGTCTATCTTGTGATTGTGTTTCTTTCAGTGATTCTGCATATGCTACTGTTGTGAATTTGGATTAAACATTAATGATATCTAGCTAAGCATACGAAATCTTAACAAGAAGTGAAACCCAGTACACCTCCAAAGGTACTAGAAGAGATAATAAAAGCAACAACTGAGGCTGCGAAGATAATAGAAGAGGCGTAGGCACTTTGTGCCAAAGCGGTCGAGCAAGTCTCTCAGACGTGGGAAGCTTTGATCGACGACGAAGAGTTAGAGAAAGTCATAGAGCAGCTACGCACTGCCGAGACAGAGGTGAACTAGATGAAGAATGAAATGAAGAAGCTGCCATTAGTAGAGAAAATGGCTAAGGCTGTTGATATGAAAAGGCTACAGTAGCAGGTCGCAACACTGTACTGCAATCACAGCAACAAAAGAGGACTAGCAGGATCGCAGAACTACAAGCAAAGGCAGAGAAAGTTACAGGCATCATTCAACCTGTACATGAGAAGGTGCGGCAACTTTTGGGTTCAACAGAACTTACAACTTTGAAACACATCAGTTCCGAACTTGTGGAAAACCTGAAGAAAACAGAAACAGAAGTGCGACAGGAGACTGAGCAGGTCAAGATTTTCAAAGCAAGGTCGCAATAACGAAAGTTTCAGACTAATGTGGCTCAGGACCAGCCACGTGTGAGTGTTGGGGACCTGTTGGCCCTAGGAAAAGATAGGTAGAATTCGACCAAAATTCTGCTCCGGAATACAAAGATTCCGGTCGCACGACAGAGGAAGCCGCGACGGAAGAAGAGCTGCGATAGAGCAGCCATGATAGAAGAGTCTGCGACGGAAATATCGACGACGAGAGCAGTCGCGGCGGAAGTAACCGCGACAGAAGAAAAGTAAAGCAGTTGAAAAGGACAGTTCGACTGATCGTGGGTAAGGAGTTAGTTAGAATAAAGCACGCTTTTGGTAATAAAGCGTAATTGTACTTGTGGGTCCACTGTTCCTATTGTCAGTTGTAACTGAATGTACGAAAATAGAAATGACACACTATCGACTAACAGAAAAGAGTCGATTGATTAAGACAAGTAAAAGCTTATAAAAGGGAGAACCCAAGTTGTGTGCGAGTTCGTCTCGTCTGGGTTGCTCAAGAATTAGAGTGGCTCATTCTTAAAGTGATAGAGAAGAGAGTTTTTAGCTAAAGAATCGATCCAGGCTGTGTACAGATCAACAGTAGAGTGAAGGAGAGAAGAAATACGTAGACCCAAAACTAGAGAGCATGAGAGAAGAGAAGTTTGTATAGATTGTAAAGAAGATCGAGAGCAGAGTCTGCGAGTCGAGTGCGCAGACAAAAGGTGCTAACATATTTCTCATGCCAGATGAAGAGCGCCTTTGTGGTTTTTCCCGGATGGGTTTCCAAGTTAAATGTTGTCTCTATGAGTCTTTGATAAATAAGTTTATGTCGAATGCAAGTATGTTGTGAATAAGTAGATATGAATAAGTCGCATAGCATTTGTGTATGAATAAGCAGATATATATATATATATATATATATATGTGTGTGTGTGTGTGTGTGTCACACCGATAACAGATATAGTCTGTGATAAGGTTTTTATGTTAAATGTTGTGATCTCTATCGACGAATGAGTAGGTTATTATCTTGAATAAATAAAATAAGAATAAGAAGTACAATTTCCGGCTTTGATCGAGTGATTTGGTAGAGTGCCGCAAGAGGAGAAATCCCCACATAACTGCAGAAACCTGGTTCTAGCAGTTCCCAATAGATATCTTGGGTGAGACTGCATCTGCGTCGCAAGTGTTGCCAATTGAGCCCTGCTCTGTCAGGCCGATATCTCAGGCTTTGTTGACAGACGAGGGGTCTGAACCTGGGTCGACCGGAAGAACGCCAACAAGGATGATAAACTTCAAGTTATTGTATGGGACACTTGTGGACCACATACATTGAGAGAGAGATAAAAGGGTTTTCCCCTATTTGTTGTTACACCTCTTGTTAACTTGTGCTTAGCCTTGTGTTGGCTTAGTCTTGTGTTGACCCCTCCTTGGTTAGCATTATGTGAAAGAATCCCACTTGGGTGTGGTAACTTACCCTTCGTCTTGACTTATATGACACCCTCTCCTAAAGACATCTTAATACTAAATTATATTTTTATGTAGGAGCTTTCCTAAAAGCTTGAAGTCTTGACCTTATTAAGTAACCCTAAAGTCAATGACCAAATAGAAGGTGGAACCTTCTTAGGGTCATTGAAAGGTTATAAATTTGAGTCTAAGCTTTCATTTTGTGATATATCAACTCTAATTTGTGGCAAACTGTTCTTGGGTTTTTGTCTCACTTGTTTAGTGTGACGACTTAGGGTTTGAAGCGCTCCTAGCTACAGCACTCTCATGCTTTGGTCTCTCCTTCCCTCAGCAAACTCTCCTTGCCTTACGTTTCCTTTTGAAGTGCCCAACCAGCAGTTCAGTCCTCCCTCCATCCATACGTGCGAACCTGTGATATCTTTTGTGGTTGTCGTTTGTTGTTCAAAACTGTCCTATGGCTGTCGTCTGTTGGTTAAGATTTGTTTATAGGGTTGTATTTGATCCCTTTGCCCAGTGTTGACTTGGTGAGGTTGTCGCCCATTGTTTAGGTCTGTCATGTGGCTGTCGTTTGGTGTTTAAGGTCTAATTTGGAGCTTTGTTGACTTGCTGAGGCTGTCGCCCACTGTTGAGGTCTAATCTAGGGTTTTTGTCTGTTGTTGAAGGTTGTCATTTGTTGGTTGAGGCTTGTTTTGAAGCAGCGTTGTGTCTCCTTGCGTAGCATTGACTAGAAAGAGGGTTACTTGGATTGGTAACATTTATTGATTGCCTTGGTTGATGCTTTGAGGTTGTTCTTAGCTAGGCCATATCCTCCCTCTCTAAGCTACTATACTTTATGTTGTACCTGTCTAACCCTATCTTTTGGCACTTTCTCTCTCTCTCTCTCTCTCTCTCAAGTATGTTCGTACCATCAGGTAAGGGTCGGGTTTGTTCCATTTATTGACTTGCCTCTGAGAGGCAAGATCTGATCGGAAAGTTAACTCTGAGTCTAAGGAAGGTTCTCTACCCTAAACTAAATTATCAGAACTGATTTTATTTCTAAGCTTTATTGTTGTTGTTGTTCTACAATTTACTACTGTTGTCCTTTTGTGTTTTTATTTCAGTGTTTTTTTTTGTAATTTCAATTTGCCTTAAATCACATTTTTGTTAAAAGGCCCTAATTTTAGCATATAATTTGTCAGCAATATCGGGGAAAATATAGGAAAATAGCAAGAAACTTCAAAAAGATACAAAAAAAACTATTTTTCATTTTTCTAACATCTAAAGCAACAACATCGAATAAAAGCATTGCTAAATAAATATGAAAATACAACTAATATATAAGATGCATAAGATGTCAAATGGTACATCATGATCGCATATCGACACTAAACTGATAATTTTGAAACCTGTCCCTCTGATAGAATGATACAAAATGACATCAAATTATCAAAATAAATATCTCATGAGATGAATCATCATGACTCATGAAGAATCTAAATACTACATAGTACAATGATAAATAATAGGAATCATCGATCCCCTTTACTCCTTTTACAAGCAAGGGGTACCACTCATACTCTGGAAGCAGTAGGTGGTCTTATAAGTGCTTTGGATGAGCCTGGGGTGGAATCAGAAGCTCCAACTACCTGAGATATGGTAGAAGGTAATGGGGATATGAGGTGGAAGCCAATGTGACTTGTCTCCCATAATTGCATATCATCAAAACCATTTCCTATACCAGGATCCTATTCATCAATAGCACCCTATGCCCCTCTTCTCTAGGCTCTAGCCCTTGCCTCTACCTCGAACCTTGAAGTTGATCCTCCAAGGACATTAGTCAACACCCTACAATTTTTATGAAACTTTCTAATTCAATCATTAAAATAAGGTAGAAAAAGATTCCCATATGTTACACCTCTACAATTTTCAGTGTTCCAACAGGTCATTGGTAGAGGGGGGCTAAAAGGCCAAGTGTGGGACTCTATGCTTATGGTTGGCCATGGTCAGACCCCTTGTTTTGCTTTTGGAAGTACTATGGCTTAGTGGCATTGTTGACTGCCCTTTATGGGGCGTTTTAGCCCTGGGGTTGGTGTCTAGAGCTTCCAAGTGTGAGCCATTGGGTCACATGACCACCATCTCTTATTCCTTGAGGAGGACTATACTTCATCTAGGGAGGTCATCCCTAGGTCCACCACCCCACTCACACCCCACTTGGACATTCTTTGCAGCTGATTTTACCCCCTCTAACCAAATCAACCCCTTAATGTCTTCATGATTGATCAAGCCTCAAGCTAAGGAAAGGGGGATGTTGAGGGACTTTTTTCATCATTTTGGGGTTAGTAGGGGCATAACGTACTCCTTAGGCTCACTCTTGTAGTCATAGTGAAGCCTTGGCTTGCTTATTTTAGTGTTTTTATCATTGTATGTTGGTTTTAGGGCTTAGTCCCCAACGTGTGGGTGACATGCCCTAATTTTGTCTTATTTTGAAATATTTTAGTATTATTTTGTTTTAATTTCAAATTGACATGTAGGCTTGATGAAAAATTAAAGTTTTGAGCTACAATGGATATAAATATCCATTCACTTTTCATTTGTAAAGCACAAGACTTGGGATCAAATCTATATGCTACTTTTTTACCCTAATTCAGCTCTCTAAGTGATGTGCACCTCTTGGATGACTTTCTCTTTTGCTTGAAGTTGAAATTGGAGTATTTGTAGGGTTTCTATGCACATGAAAGGTTGATGTTAGCATTGTTGGACTAACACAAGCTTAAGGATTGATTTTCTTGGTAAAGTTGGTGAGTTTATGCTTCTTTGATGATTGAATAGTGGTTGTAATGCTGCATTTTTTCTGATTTAGGGCTTCTTACCAGCCTTTAGTCAACTTTTGCATGGTAGAAAACGTCCCTTTGAGGGAATTTTCTCTTGTTGGGGCCTTGGATCTCTGATTTCTGCCTAAATTAGGATCCTCCAACGAACCCTAGAGGTTGTTATTGGATGCCCTAGTTTGGAAGAGAGGAAAAATTATTCCAAGAGGGAGTCTAGTCACCATTCCTCTTGCCCTAAGGTTTGAAGTATTATTCTTAAAAACCCTAATTTTGTCATCTTTTCTCAAAATTCAGTGTTTTCATGTGTAAATAAATTGCATTTCATGGTTGAATTGGGCTAATTTAGATCTGCATATTTTATTTCAAAAAACCCTAACCTTCTTCAAAAAATTAGAAAAACCCTAACAAAATTAAAAATTTCCACACTTCCAAAATGATTCAAATTTGAAATTTTCAGCCCACAAGGGGTTGCGGCCTGCCTAAATCATCCCTGAACCCTGAAGGCGTCATCTTCAGGGTTGTTTTTTACCTCTAAAACCCTAGCCTGAAATCTGTTGCACACTGTAAAAAAACTACAGACTAAAAATTTTCACAGACAGTCAGATCCGAGTACTGAAATCAGTTCACCTTGATTTGGTTAGCTGTCTTCATCTTGAAACGAACTTCCTGGAGTGTGTTCCAAGCCTTTTAAGTTTTTAGGGCCGGTTCCTTCACTGTTTAGTGCTGGTACATGCTACAGTTTAACAGTTCAAAACTGCTGATTTTTATGGTGTATCACTGCCCTAAAACAACCAGTTGCAGACATGTGTAAGAGCCTCCAGTGCCACACGTTAGTGCTGGTTCTATTTCAAACCCTTTAGTCAAGTGACCGTTGACAAAAGTGCCGATACTAATTGTAAATTTTCAAACCCCAACCCGGTTTCAAGTTCAGATCATTGCATATGGTTTAATGCCCAACCCCAATATGCATGTACATTTAAAAATTAAAATTTTCACTGAAAACTTAGAAACACTTGAGATTCATTCAACTTTATAAACTCAGAAAATTTCTAACAACCAAATTTTCAAACACAGAAAATTAAATCAGCCACACATGAAATTTTTAGACTCAGATTTTTGACCAAAATGGTCCAGGAAAAAACCCCTAAGGGAAAACCTGTTCTTGAAAGAGAGATTTTTATTTTTTTCAGGCAAAATTTAAATAAAATTACAGCAGTACTTATCTTCACCAAATGCCTTGGTAAACGTGCCAGTCAATCCCTGAATGGCCTGCTGAATCTTCAGAATTTATTCTTCTCGAACCACGTGCCAAGAAAAAACAGCCCAACAAAAATTCTGCACACAACTTGCCTCGAAAAACGTGTCGTACAGCGAGTTCCGTACGGACTGTACGGATCCGTACAGCTGTACGGACATAAATTTTATTTTTATTTTTCAAAAAAAATTTCAGAAATCTGCAGAGATCATTTCGAAAAACGTGCTGAAAAAATCTGCCATCAAAACTGCAAATTCTGCCCTGGAAAACATCCAGTTTGCCTTGCTGAAATTGCTGAAATAAAATAATGATTCTTCCTTGGTTTTTGTGCCTCTAAAACCTGCAGAATTCTCCTTCTCTCTCCTTCTCTTTCTCTGGAAATGAAATCACTTCAAACCCTTGTCCTCTTCTTCTTCTTGCTCTCTCCTTTCTCAAAAATCTCTCTTGTTGAACGTGAACAATAGATTTCGTTTGCCTCTCCCCAAGCCCTTTTTGTTCATGGTAACTTCCTCTTTCAATCCAATGGTCTAGATTAGATTAGATTGAGGGTTCATAATAAATGCTCATTAAATAAATAATAAATGACATTTAGTGCACCTCATGTCATTTAATAAAGTGAAGACCCTTCTAATTAATCACTCACTTGAATTTATCATTAAATATGAACTTAGGATAAACCATGACTTAACTTTTAATAAAGTGACTTTAAAATATAAAGTACTTCTCACTTTATTTATTTAAATGACTAGGGGTCACCTTTTAAAGTGTTCTTGTCCACCCCAAGGCAACACAAGGTGAACAACACTTCCTTGGTAACTTTTCAACACTCCTTCTTACCGAGGAAGCTATTCTTCACCACTCCCAACTTGTCCCTGAAATGAATATGCTTCCCTCTTCCCAAAGACTTCATGAGAATGTCAGCCTACTGTAACTCAACAGCTCCTCTCTGAACATAATCTCTGATGAAGTGATATTTGATCTCAATATGTTTAGACCTGTCATGAAACACTGGATTCTCAGAAAGCTTGATGCAACTCTGATTGTCACAGTGAATGACTGTAGGCCTCAACTCCTAATCAAACAAATCTACCATCAACTTGCGAAGCCATAATTCTTCACAACTAGCCTGACTGGCTGCCATATACTCAGCCTCAACAGAACTCAAAGCAATGAACTTTTGCTTCCGACTGAACCACGACACAACTGCCGAGCCCAAACTGAAACAACAACCGAAAGTGCTCTTCCGATCCGAAACACTGCCTGCCCAATCTGAATCTATGAAACCAACCAAGCCCACTCCATCTGGCCTCCTGTAGTCCAGACCATAATCTACTATCCCAGCAAGGTATCTCAAAATATGTTTTGCGGCTATCCAATGCACACTCCTGGGTTCCAC